>JAULCC010248175.1:0-12492 GCA_032358795.1 Nuttallia obscurata | reverse complement strand
GTGGGGGCTGAACCCCGGCCGGTCACTTTATCCTGACACCGACAAACCAGTCGTAATGCTAGCCCTAAATCCTGAGCATCAAGGAGGGAAGCCATTACTACCATTTTTTTTAAAGTCTTTGGTATGACCTGGCCGGGGATCAAACCCGCGGCCTCCCGCAGCGAAAGCGGACGCTCTACCACTTGAGCTAACCAGGCGGTATAAATGAATAATTTATAAGATATGGTTTCTTTATACTGAGATAGGCTAGTAGTGGTACTTTTGAATGTGAAAATATATGTTACAGGATGAGAAAAATGTGCATCCTGACAGGGACTCGAACCCGGAACCCTTTTCTGACAGGACAAATGCTCTACCGATAGAGCTACACGGCAGCTGACACACTTCTGTCCCTCTCATAGTAGGTTCTGTACTGAACATACTCCAGAGATCAAGGTATGCTCGATTGTGGAGTTTATGCAGTAACTGTTCCCTCTTTGGTGCTAATTACACGTATAGAAAAATGTGCCGTCTGACCAGGACTTGAAACTTAGTCCCTTCACTGGTAGGGAAAATTGAACTTGCTTGCCCCTGACACACATTCTGTAATTCTCATAGTAGATTTTATACCGTGGCATACCTGTATTGTAAATTGATTTATCTATTTCAGGTGCTTCCAAACGTTTCTCTTACCCAGAAGACTATAGCATCATCATGTCAGGTTTTAACTCAGGTAGACAAGGGTCAGCTACAAAGTCCTCAAACTCCACCATCCTTGAAAGAAGTACCCAAACCAGGAACTTTCCCAGATCCTGATAAACCACCCCAGCCAAAGTAAGTAGAGATAGAGGGTTTCTTTCTTGTCTGAGTTGTAACCTGGGTAGCATAGTGAATATGTACTCACACTGTGTACGTACCACTTTTAGTCCAGGTCAGCTGTTTTACAGAACTGGTCCAGATTGTAGGTCTGTTTTCTTGTCTCAGTTGTTCTGCTATTGCAATTTCCAACTTAAAATTTGGTCAGTAGCCAGGTCTAATGTAAGAACTGGCTTGACAACTTTATTTTTTGTGTTTTACGCCAATATGATGAATTGATTCAATACAGAATGTAGCTCATGAAGTTTGATGGTTTAACCTTAGTTGATTTTTTCTTCATAGCACTATGACATCCAGTTTTGAACACTGACTGCTTATTCTCTGAGAGATTTCAAAATATTCTCCCTTGTCAAATTTGATAAAAGTTTGTGACCATGAGTACTAGTATGTCACCTGGTCTTTGTGTGAAGACAAATTCAGGACTACACAGTCTTGCTGTACAGGCATGCTTTTATGACCATTACTTTGGTTTACTGTCCATCAAAAAGCTGTAAGGTCAACTCTTTGATTTTTTAAAAGTGCATATTTAGTAATATCCTCATTTTTCATGACAACTTGCGTAGAGCAGGGATACTTGCTACTCTCATTTTTTTGTTCTCTTGAGAGTTAAGGAAATATATAAGTCATTTTACTGAATAACTATAAACTTTTCTGTATTTACTCACTATCAATGTGATACTAAAGTGTTATTTTTAACTCAATTTTTTTTGGTTTGCTGATCTAGTTCAAGTTATAAATGATATTTTCTATACATTTGGTACACCTCTGTCTGATTCATGGTAGTAAACCAGTCAGGCAAGAAAAGTAGACAAGTGCAGTGGACCATTTTATAAAATATTCGAGAAATACTTTTCTTGCTTGACTGGTTATACTACCATGAATAGAACAGAGGTGTTCCAAAGATGTAAGAAGATTTAAAATATTAATAACTTACAATTTTTGTACCAGTGCCATATGAATGTTTTCATGAAGTTTTACTACAATGATACAACTTTCCAGTCTACCTGTCAAAACACACACATATCACACTACCACAAATTTTGTTGCACAGAGTTTTATAGATTAGACACACTTTAGGAGTTCTTATAAACTTAAGTCACTTCCATTCAATTGAAAGGAAGTTAATAGATAGTTAGAAGATATTAACAACTTTCAGACAGGCTCATGGTTGACTGAAGCACTACAGCCTAGCCTATACTCAGAGCAGAGCAAGCAATGTTATAATGAATATGCCATTAGCACCAATACCTTGACTTGGTTCTCTGAGCCTTGTTATTGATACCAGACATATAGTTTTTCACTGCTTGTTTATGTCTGCTTTCAATGCAAGAGGTTGTTCATATGATGTATGGCCAAGTCAAACCAAAAACTTTAAAATTGGTTGTAAAGACTCTCCCTTCTTCATCCGTGTCAGGATAAAGTTAATTGCCAGAGTTCATTTCTCGGCGTACCATTGCTGTACATTAGGCATGTAAAAAAGAAAAAGACAGTTTTACAGAAGATTTTTGTATATCCTCTTCCATCGTTTATTTACCCCAGATGGCATAAAATGATGTTAATAAGCACTGTTAAAGATGACATGCCGCAGTCTGTTAGTTATGGTTATATCATAGCAACAGTTTCTATGCTGTACAAAACTTTGTTTACAAATACTGGTGAACCTTAAACTAGACATTGTACAAACAGCAAACATCTCTTGTTAAAAGTCCAAACCTCTCACTGTGGTTTTGTTTTTTCATTTCAGGAAGAAAGGAGGGACTTTCAAATATCTGTCCCTTGGTGTGTTGGCTGGCACTGCTGGAGTGGTTGGTTATACCTTGTGGGATGAAGAATCTAGAGCAAAGCTATTTGCAGATTATCCTCGTGTCAAGGACTTATATAATGGAAATTTGAATATGTAAGTATGGGATTTGGAAAGGTTTTTTTATTCTTGTTCATTCTTCACTGTACAGTAATGGCGTACTGACTTAGTAGTAGAACAAAGTCTAGCAGTAAAACACTGGCAACTAATAAAAAGTGGGCCATTAGAAAAAACATGGTCTGGAAGTGAAACATGGTCTGGTAGTTTAAAATGAGCTAGCAGTAAAACCAGAACTAGTATGGTCTAATAACTAACATTAGCTAGTCATATAACATAGGCTACTTAGAAAACTTTAGCTTGTAATAAAACATGCTCCTGTCCAGTTGTTTTCTTCTGTCTGTGGATCACATTTTAACTTGGTATACACTGATTATCTTGGTATACACTGCTTGCCACTGGAATATTTTATCAGACAACACTTTTTTAAAACTATATAACAAGACTGTTCTAATCAGGGCTCCAGATAAGGTGAGTATTTTGATAAATTTGGTTACTGTTTTCCATGTTTGTCTACCAATCCTTATCTTGTGGGTATTCTTGAGAATCCCCTCAATGAGGCAATTGTTAAGAGTACCGACAAGATAAGGTTTGGTAGAGAAAATGGCAAAACAGACTTGATGAATTTCTGTGATATGCTTCTTATCTGGAGCCCTGTCTAAAACAAAAAGGTGAAAGGACTTGTATGAAAATTCAACACTTCAAAAACTTTGATTCATGAACTTGCTTTGAAATACCATCTCTAATGGAAGACTGGCAAGGACGGAAGCTAGTAACAAATCTCAGTATTTCTCTTCTGAATATAGTTCAGCCCATCATCTTATTGTTTTACTGTGCACAAAATTGTAATCATAACATTATTTAATATCATTGAATATACAATGAGGAAATTCAGGCTAAAGCTGTATTAAAAAGGATCAAAGAAATAAATGAATTATTGACTGTTTCGTTGTCTCATTTGATGAGAACTTGAAGCATATAGTAGATTTTCATCTGTTACTTTGCTACTATTAAGTAAATTACTCTCATCATTTCCTGGTTAAAACAAACACTGAATAATTTCATTCTTATTGAGAATAATTACATAAACTCTGCAGTAGAATACAAGATAACTATAGCATCATAATTTTGTCATCTGTATAGAAAGGCATTTTTTATAACCCATTGACAATTGAAACTTTTTATTGAACAGAACCTCAAAATTAAGTTGGATTTTTGCTTATGTTACATTTCTTAGTTTTAATCGTGGTCAAAAGCCAGCTGATGTCCAAGAACCACCCATGATAAAAGTGAAGAGGCCTGTACCAGCTGCCCCACCACCAGTGGTAGAAACACCTAAAGGTATGTAGGAATAAAAAAAAATGTATAAAGGTTTATAATTTATATGTCACTGAATTACAAGGAAAATTCATATTACCACCATGAGTTCATCGTTAGCAACCATGGTATTTTCTGTTACTCTTTATGCATACCAAGGGTCAATTGGTTGATAAAATATTGTTTTCATTAATATTTAGGAGGTAGTGGAGAAAACTCATCTGCCAATGAAATCACCGTATGATTATATTCTGTTAAATAACAATGACATCGTTTAAGGGTTTTGTAATATAATATAGAAACCAATGTGCATGCTTTAGAAAAAAATACATGGAGGCCCCCATTTTGAAAAATAACCGAAGTTCTAAAACAAAGTTTCATTGGCAGAACTTCCAGAGGTTCCCCTGCAGAACCAATGAAACTGCCTCATGCATTCTTCATGTTTAATAGCTTTTCCTTGCCATAATTATGGCCCATGCTTCGCAAAACAACCAGTAGCTCAGTGACGGTGTATTGGGTATCAGACGATGACACAAGTTAGATCAGTCATGCATTTTGCTTGTTTCTGTACAAGATAAAACCCATCCTACATAAGCAACTGCTGGTCTGGACATTCAGATTTTTCAAGTGAGGAAGCCTCACTGGCTTGTGGTAGGTGGATGGTTCTACCTGGGTGCGCTCTGTGCCTGAAATAGTGTACAGAGGTCCCCGGGGTCTTCCTCCATCTGTAATGAGCTGGACGCCGCAATATGACTGAAATACTGTTAAAGCTACATTAAAATCCTAACAAACAAACATAAGCAACTTTATACCTCTTTAAAAGCTCATTTTACTGTTAAAGTAACCTTATGTTCTTGGGTAAAAACTGTTTGTCAGAATATAAAACTTGGTTGTCTTAAGTCAATACTGGTTGTCCAGGGCAACTGTCACTCTCACAGCCTGTTAATATACCATAAGAAAATAGCTTCACAATTTTACAAATAATTGTTTAATAAAAACAAATCGATAAACACTTAAAATGTATATAAAAAGATTTTATTTAAAGAAATTAGTGAAGGACTTTAATATTTCTTGTGCACAGTTTTACAAATTTTCTATTACAGAAGTTGTGAAAGAAGTAAAGGTCGAGACTGCGGCTGAGAAAAAGGAAAGAGAGAAAAAACAGAAGGAAGCTGAGATTGCTAGAGAAAATGCTGATATGGAAGAGTCACTTCAGAAAATATTGAATCTGTGCACATCTATGGTAAAAGAAGCAGGAGAGGTAGCTGACAATATCATTAAAACAACTAAGGCTCATACTGAAGCTTTGAAGACTGCCATGGATGACAACAACGTAAGGACTAATGTTATAATAACAATGACTTGTTTTATAGTGGACAACATATTTGGTGCAAGACCAGTTATCATTATGGTCCACATATGTTAGAAAGTTGGGTTTTCATTAACAGAAATAAGGAGGCTGAAACATCCTATGCATGCTTTGAAGAATTCCTATTTTGGTTGTACTTGATAAAAAGAGCTTTAAGCCAAATTTATTTGACTACCATTAAATCTATAAAATAATAATTTGTCATCTGTCGCTCATAACTGCAAAAGTATTCCTCCAAGGCTAAGAGCTGTCAAACTTTGTGTAAATGTTGGTTGGGTGATGAAGTTGTGCATCTTGGGTGCAGTTGCAAATAGTATGAGTAGAGTTATGACCCTTGAGTTAGCAAAAATTAGTATTTCTAATTTGTGTCGCCCATAATTACAAAAATCTATTTCACCTTAAGTTATAAAGGTTTGGATCTTTAGGGGGCATATGTGTCCAATGGACACACTTTAAGTCTCATCCTATTGAAATAAGTAATTAAAACAAAGTCTTGTAATCATTACCAGGTGAAACAGGAGGCTGTGAGTTATTGCACTTGGTGGTCATTATCTGCTTGTTAATTGCAATTTTTGCTTGACCTCAATGCAGGAAATTGTTTGAAAAGGATGAGGATCATTTCATACCGTACAATGCTTTTATATTCAGATTTCTTGCTATACAGGAAAGTGTGAATATTGAATGGGAAGCTAATCTAACTAGGGAAATGGTCTGTTAGAATGGAACTATTTTTTTTAAAGATTTTTTGTTAATTTGACATTTTAATTTGACATTATTTCATTTTTCCCAAATTTGTTTTTTTTGTGTGCTTATTTTCCCACTCAAAAAGGCACATGCAGTTAAAACAAGCTGCAAGATATTGCAAAAACAATCACTAGTTAACTTGAGTATACCTTCCTCTATATATAAATATACAGATCCTGGAGAAGGAGACCCAGTGGCAGACTGTTTCCATGGCCTTTGATGCCAGAGAAGAGGCTGTCAGAAATGCTGAAGGAGTCATGGAGTCTGCCACGTGAGTTGTTTATATCTGTGTGTTTTTAGCAATGAGAACAAAAGTGGTTATATTACAAAACTTATATTAAAAAAAGCAAGAAGGAAACTGTACATGGCAAAATGGGAACAGCTTTTTTTAAAAATGACTGAACTTTAGATATTCTGGTGCCAACCATACTGTAATTTAAATATCTGTAGAGAAAATTGGATGATTAACTGATAAAAATGTAACATTCGAGTCTTCATCTGGATTATCACATGCTTTTAATTCTATTAGTATTTGGCTAATAGCAGTAGTAAAGTTTTTGCAATGTTGCAATGTTGTAGCTTGGTGGTCAGAGTATCTAACTTGTTATCAAAGGGTACCCCCTATGATTCAACTAGGAAGATCTTTCATTATATCTTTAAACAAGACACTTTATGTGCGTTGCTTGTGCTGGTTCTGCCCAAAAAAACACCAAAAGTAATTTAAAAACAGATCATAAACTTTCGTTAAAATCATTGCAAATAGTAAATACATATGTAATTGTTAAAAATGTCTATATGAAACCGCCCAGTTAGCTCAAGTTATTGAGCGTCCACTTCTAGTGTAGGAGACCATGGGTTCAATTCCCCACATCCCACCCAAGTCAAACCAAAGATGATAAAATTTGTAGTAATGGCTTTCCTTCCTTGGCACTCAGATTTAGGATGAGCTATATGAATAGTTCCTTGGTGTCAGGATAAAGTTACCTGCCGGGAATCAGACCCCACATGTATCAGTGCTTTACACTTAGCACGTAAAAGAATCAGAGAGTTTTACAGAAGAGTTCTTTATATCCTCTTCCCTCTCTCTGGGATGTCCATTAGCCCTAGATGGCAGAAAGTTATGCTAATGAAATAAACAAAACAAAACAAACTTTAACATTAAAAGACTTTTGACTTGTAGAAATATTTTCAAGTGTCTTACTTGAGTAGAACCCATACTAGATGTCTAATAAAAGTCAGCAGAAAGACCCCCTTTGGGGCTCAAGCATGCAATCTCCTGAGTGCAAAGCGGACTGCCCCTTCAAAAACATGATTTAACTTTAACAATATTCAAAGATGTAACTATGTACTATGTGTCAATTTATATTCCAGGGAAGACCTTGAAAAGTTGAGAAAATTAATAGAAAGTGGAAGAACATCAGCAGTAACCAAGAAAAACAAGATGCTGACCACCAGTAAGGATAAACTTAACCAGCTGTCCATGGAACTGAGCAAAAAACAGGCTGAGGTATGAAATAGCCTTCACTATGGTTACTGTGTAGTTAAATACGGATAACTTGTTGGGCTGAGAATGCTTGATATAAAATACTGGGCCCAGTTACCAGTTAAAACTTGTAAAAAAGCTAAACCCTTTTCAAGAAAAATTAATAAATGTCACAAGCCAAAATTGAAATTTCTAATATTTCATTGTGTAGAAATAACTCTACTTGTCTAACAAGAAGTCGCTGGTTTGTTCTCGGCCCAGTCTAGGTCTTCAAGATAAGTAGTTTTCGTGACTTCGAGTTATGACTCATCTTGCACTGCTGTTTCAAGAAGGAAAATTTTAAGTTGCTTACAGTTATTTACAGTAAAAGTATTGATACATCAATATTTAACATACTCTAAAATAATTACTCATGGTCTGGGCAGGTCTGGAAATGTCCTGAAATTTGACCTCTGTCCTGGAAAATGTCTTGAAATTGAAAATTACAGATTTTATCATAGAAAAGTCCTGGAAAAACAAAAATTACTCCTTGAAACAATTAGAAAATCCTTGAAAGTTGTCTTAGATATAGTTACATGGTCTAAAATAATGGCAAAGTACATGAATGTTTGTTAGAAATGCAAAATTTTGAGTGTATTTGCAATAATGGATGATACAGGGAATTTCAGTTGATATATTGTGCCATCTTTTTTGGCCTTTCATTTCCATAACTGTTGTATGCAAAAAGCACATATATTGATGCAAATGACAATACAGTTTTGTGAGCCTTCCTCTTTATGAACAATGAGTTCCAGAGTAAAGTGTTTGTACAGTGCTAACTGGGAACAAAAGGAAGTATACTGTGAATGGTTTTGTTCCTAAAAATGGACAAAACAAATGTGATTTATTCACTTTATGACAGGAAAAATAACATTTTGAATATGGAAGATGGAATATTAGTGTTTTAATTTCTTAGACATGAAGCACAAAATGAGTATGTTCACTTCTTGAAACATTAACCAGTCCTTCAAAAGTCCATGAATTTCACTCTGACAGATCTGTAAGAATCATGTTATTACATTGCAGGTTGCTAAAGTAGAGTCTGAGGCCAGAGTGATGTCCAAATACAAGGACTTGATCAATAAAGGAAAGGAGCAGTTCAAGAAGGAACTGGAAAGTATCATGCCTGATGTTAAAATTGGAAAAGGTAGGTTTACCTGACATAGCCAATATAAATTTGAAGAATACTGCAGTATCATTAATGTTGGCGGGCTTTAAATTTCATGGATTTGTCATTTTAGACCTTTTCATTGGGCCTTGAATTCTTGGACTGACCGTTCAAAACTAGCACTAACCAGCATCACCACAAGTAACTATTTTGACTTGAAAATAGATAGATGCAAGTGACCATTCCTTCACAATGACAAAAAATCATTTGTGAAGTTGTGACATTTTGTGGCTTTCATGGGGTTCAAGCCTACTACCCATTGATTAAAAAGCTAGTAAGAATAAACAGTATATCACTGGGCTTTAGTAACTTGAAAATAATTTGATTGGTAGTTAAACAATCCCATGGGCAAATAAATGACAATCACTGCTTGTCATTGGAAGTAAGTAGATTTTTAGCTCACCTTATTTCTTGCCTACTGTATTCCATATCTCACCTGATAACTCACATGATTTGTTTGTTTTGTTTGTTTATTTGGAATTTAACGTGGCTTTAACAGTATTTCAGTCATATCGCGATGTCCAGCTCATTACAGGTGGAGGAAGACCCCGGGGGACCTCTGTACACTATTTCAGGCACAGAGTGCACCCGGGTAGAACCACCGACCTACCGCGAGCCAGCTGGATAGGTAGGTAGATAGATAGACAGCTCATGGTAGGCTATTGTGAACTGTCTTTGCCCTTCATCCGCCTGTCAACATTTGCTTCAAATGACATCTCCTCCTATACGGCTTGGCCAATTTTGACAAATCTTTACAGGATTGATTGTTCCTTTGTTTCAGGCAAGAAACTTTCGGAGGAAGAGCTGAATGTGCTGATAGCTCACGCCCACAAACGCATTGACCAGTTGACCAGACAGCTGGCAGCGCAAGTGGCAATGGAACAGCAGGTACAAATCAACAACCCTGAAAAATTTCACCAACATATTTTCTGAAAAATTTTATCACCATATTTTTGAAAACCTGACATTGGATAAAACTTTGCTGCTTGTTAACATTTGTTCATATTATAAACACCTGATGATGTAAATGATCCAAGTTTTAAACAGAACACCCTTCTAGTTAGTTTATTAACACTTTTCAATATATATATGACTTTCCAATTTTGTGATCAGTGAAGAACCAGATAAGCATGCTATCCTTGAAATCTTGTCACAATCTGTTTTGTTTACCTTAAAGATTCACTAAGTAATTTCTGTTTCACAAAATCAACAGTTAAGATCCTGTCTGGTCAGATTGCATTGTCTTATATTTGGAAAAACTGCACTTATATCATGTGATCTAGGTTCTGCAGTATCAAGTATAAGTAAATGTCAGCCAAATGTTTGATAAGGGTTTCTTGAGCTCTTGAAAAACCATTGAATTTGTTCATATTTGAAATTTCTTTTGAAATGGTGAAGAGCAACATGGAGTAAATGATATTGAATGTTTGAAGATTGTTGAACTTTGACCCTATTTTGACAGTTGACCAGTTGTTATATGTCACAAGAGGATATGTTAAGTGACATTGGTGCATTGCTTCTAGCAAGGTTGCAACCATTTTAAATATGAAAAATAAAAAATAATAAAAATATAAGACAAAATATAATGGCAAATTTAAGTGTGAATAAAAAAAACAATCTAATAGATAATTTTGGACAAATGGAAATGCTTTTTGAGTGGGGGCACAGATATTTCATCATTATGGAAAAGTATTTGGAAAAATTTTCTAACTGAAACAAATTTGAAAAGAACTCTGGAATTATATCTGTAGTTCTGTTTAAACCATTGACTTCTAATCAAACATGGAGATGTGACAGACAAGAATAGTGACAGTATCTGATATGTATATCACTTGTCTTTTAGAATTGCTTCGGTCAGAACAGATATTGCATTTTTGTTTGTAGAGAATACAGGAGGCTATGAGTGACCAGAGGGAAGAGGATGAGAGACTTGCCAACTACAGAATTGAACAGAAGGCTAAAGCTCTTCAGAATGAGTTTTCTACAAAGAAAGAAAAATGGGTAAATACTTCTTGATTGTACTGTACTTGTACCAGAAACAGAATTAGGATAAACACCTGTTATATGGTATCTTAAATGGCAGTGTATGTCTTCTTCACATGCTGTTTGGTTAAACACAAGTTGGCTCATTTATGGAGAATTGAGAGACTTTATTGCTTGATTTCTAATCCACAAATGTAAGTCTTTATATTTATTGCACTTGATTTAAAATTCTTCAGTAAACTATTATTATTTAAAATAATTTATCTTAAAAGCTGATATGGATGGAAATATGATGCAATTTCAGGAGGAGGATGCCCAGACGCAGTTTGAAATAGAGCTGCAGCGACAGCTGACCCGTCAAACAGCCGCCCACAGCGACCATCTACAGGAGGTCCTCGCAGTCCAGGAGAAAAGACTATATGATCAGTTTGAAAGGGAGATGCACATCAAGTTGATTGCAGAGAGGGAGAAGTTTGATACAGAAATTTCAGGCTGGGTGGCTAGACTGAGAGGCATTGAAGCTGCAGTGGAAGGTACAATTAGCTAGGGGACATTATCTTTATGAAGTTACAAACCATACTGTACTGTTTGAATCAATGTGAATGCTGGAAACATTTAGACTTGATTTGCCAATAGTGTAGATCCAGATCAGATGGGTTTTCAGCAGCACTGGTTTGTTTACCAAACTACTTCAAAACTTTTTCTCATGTAAAATCCCTGCAATATGAAATGGACTAATCTGTGAGGAAAATTAGCAGAGTTTACAATAAAACTTCAGTATTCTAAGTGTTCATTTTAAACCTGATCCTGTAGTTTTCACATCAAGATTATCTTAGATACAGTATAGATAGAGATCACATGCTACAGAACCAAGTGTAAATGTATATAAGATATCCCATTGAAGATGTTCTATATTGATGAATATTCATAAATCAGATATTTGTCGATGAATTTTCAGCAGATAAGGGTTAATCTTCTTCTGGCGTTCACAGTCTACACTGTCATGCCAGATTAAGTAATGCCATCCTCTTTAGATCCTCCATATTCCTATAGAGCTTGGTCTATAATGTTGTATTGTCTGGCCACACATTCTTCCTCTGTTGTACCTCTGTAGGATATGCTCTTCAGTTTGATTTTCCAGGCTTCAGTGGATAGACTCAGTTTGTATGCGTTTGAAAATTAAGTCTGTTATGTCCCATACTATGTTTGAAGATGATGACTTGCTCCCATCTGTCAAGAGTGTGTTAGTCAATTTTGGCTGTCTTTAGCTTCATCCGTGTCTTGGTCACAGTTTTTTTTCTCCTCGTAGGTGACAGCATATACAGGTTAGTCCCCTGTGCAATCTGACTAAAGTACATGGTATTCTGATAAGTAAGATATGAAGACAACTTGTTTCTGATGTATTTCTTGGATGGTTGGCCTTCCAATTTAGGTATTTATATCCTATCTATATATCAGCCAATTAGATATTGCATTTCACCTGTCAGCTTGGACTTCTGGCTGTCATAAGAGTAAGAATTAGTGATAGTAGCTATAGGATACCGCTAAATATAAAAATTGTAAGCTTTTTCAAAATCGTGAAAGGTACGATCTGATTGACAGGCTAATGTTATCAGAGGCTTTAAATCCATTCAATCCTATGTCCCACTCAGATGTAATGCTCCTATGCAAATGTA
>JAULCC010248064.1:0-12493 GCA_032358795.1 Nuttallia obscurata | reverse complement strand
TACATCTAATATTTGACATACAACATAAGATAGGTACAAAAATTCTCTTGGTGCTTAGCAAACTTTGAGTAGTATATATACGCACGACAGGTGAAAACATTGCGTTACAGGCTTTATAGAATACCATGAAATGCGGAAATTTTTAATCACGTGTCCGTTAAGCGATTAAATAACCGTAATTTACGACTTACGATTCGCGCTAAATATCATATATTGTCAGAGACCGATTTTACTGCACGTGGAATGTTTTGTGTGACAAATACAGTAAATTATTTAAAACAGAGTAAGACAAAACAGAAGCAAAATACAAACAACAACTATCTAACGACCATACTTTTATTCTGTTCGTTGAAAAATGGAACAAACATGGTTTGAGCTTTGGGTAATAACGTTCAGAAAATAATGACAAATGATCAATTGAAGTGATCCAGAGTTAATTACCTCAATTTCAAAGAAGGAAAAGGAAATTTAAATAAAAGATTACCTTTTTCAAAATTCGTTTATAACCCCTCTCAAGACATTTGATTTATATCGTTAAAAACAACTGCTTCAAACGGTAGTCCTAAAACGCAGCGAGTCAATCGAAAACTTCTTTATCATCGATTTAAAGTATACATGTATAACGTATTTTTTAAAGTTTTTTTATCCTAGTGCATGTATTTGTCAACTGCTTAAACTGTTTACATTGCGTAAATGCATAGCGGTTAAAGCCTAGGCAGTGTGGGAAAGGATTATTAACTGCGCCGACAAGTAGTTATGAATATTGTGCCAATAAATATTTCGTCAGTCATTGAAGAAATATATTATACCATAAATTACCCCAATCTCATTATCGGCTATGAAACCTGCACTTAACGCCGGAATGTTCGAAAGACATTTGTAATAAATCAACGATATTTGTGCAGATGAAACAAATCGGAAAATTATTGAAATGCATTTCATATACCCACTAAGTTTAGACATATTTTGTGATTTTAAGCACGAACCTCCCATTGGTAGAGTGAATACTACGTCGAATTTAGGTTTCGACTTTATTTCCGCGATAGAATATTACTACTATTATTAGTTGAGTTTAAACTTATTTATTTTAGCTCGATTATGTTGAAAGACTATGGCTGGTAGAAACACTTTCGAGTCCGTTTCCTGGGTAGAACCTGTACTTGGTGTCAACAAATGAAGGTCAGGAGAAAGGCCCCCTTCGGGGCTCGAACCCGCAACCTCCTGAACGTAAGGCGGACACCATATCCAAAACGCCATTGCGCCCTTATACTATTAAAGCGGACAATTAACATAAAACCGTGGTTTCTCCTATGCATCTTTAGTTTTGTTTGTTTATTTGTTCATTTACGTTTGTTAAAGCCAACTAGGTCATATGGACGTTCATGAGAGAAGGAAGTGCAAATATAACTATTTTGTATAATTTTTTTTGTACGTTTTGTATTTTTGTATATGTGACGATGAGCTATCTATGCTTAAGTCGAAATAAAATTGCTGTTCTGTTCTGTATAATTTTCTCTGGTTCTTGAACGTGCCCATTGTATAGCACTGGTACACGAGGGACTCAGTCCCATCCGATCACTGAATAATGACTCTGGCGATCCAGTCGTTTTGATAATCCCAAACTGTAAGCGCCAAGGAGGGAAAGCCATCACTACCAATTTTTAAAGACTTTTGTATGACTCGACTGGGGTCGCACCCATAACCTCTCGCACCAGAAGTCGACACTCTATGTGAATATTTACAAGAACCAACAGCATTTACACAAGTAACTGCCAATCTTCCTACTTGAAACATGAGTGGAAGAAAAGTGGTACTATATTATACACATTAAATCCTATTTTAGAGTAAGACCTAACATGTTTAAATTTGTTGAACTGCTAAATACAACAAATAAAATATTGATGTATAATTTAGGTCACTATCTTATTATGGCAAAAAATAAGCGTAACGAAATTATTCTAACTGTTCCTCAAAATGTCCATTTTTTTTCTCGAAATTAAACTTTGTTTGCTAGTTGCTCCTGTACTATTCGTAAGCAACGCTACTGAAAACAGTTCGTTCTCGAATATCATTCTTTTATTGTCTATTTGTTGTTGGGTTTATTTTTTGTATATTTTTTCTCTCAATTCAATAAAAACATGTTGTGATTTTTTCGCTTGGATCAAAGCAAATAATCTAATTATAACTAATCTAAGAGCTTGATGTTATGTCTCTTTGTCACATGTCATGTTGATCACTTATTTTGTAAAAACTGTTGATGTAACAAGGTACTTTATGTATACGTTACTGAATAAAATATGTCTATGTCTATATTCGTAATGACGACATTCATTGATCACTGAAACTGTGATACGTACTGAGAATCGAACATTCGACCCCTGGATTGAAAGACAGAGAGAAATTTTCCCTACATCTCCGATCTCGGCACATTGCTGTCATACTGCATATATCAAATAAATAATGAGAAGTAAATACAAACTTTCTGGGAAGAGTTTTGTGCATTGTGAAAGCCAGTAGGAGATCGAACTCACAACACCCACTTCACAATATCGTTCTTAACCGGCTGTTAAAACTGCTATTAGTTTCAATATAAACAAATTACCATGAGGTGGGAAAAAGTGTACAATCCTTAATAGTTTGCACAGAAATAGTTACATGAAAATGATTTTTATCATAGTTAAAGCGGGCTAAGATTGTTCCTGTTTAATTTAGACTGCTCACTGCTTTTAGGCTAGGAAAAAACACTTAGACTTTAAATTCCATTAACACCTAAACCAGTCACAAACTGCGTAAGGTTGGATTTTGTGGAGTACATTTCAGAACGGAAACATGCCGTTTGATCGTAAAGAGGGTTTAAAGTATTTGATATGTATAGTTGTTTACTTGTTTAAACGTAAATGTGAAATCTCGTTAAGTGAAGTTGTCTTTGATCGTAAAATAATACATCCATCATTGAAAATATGAAGAGCTTTGTGGATTATCGCCTCAATTGCAAGTATTCGGTGTCCAATTGTTTAGATCTGATAGCTTAACCAACCTTAAAGAATATTATTTTGAACTTCCAATTTGTATTATTGCACGTAAGTCTTACGTCTTACACCAACAATTGTAAATGGCATCATATAGATACGCAAATACCTATGAAATATTTTTTTATTCTAAGAAATAGTTTAATTCCAAAGATGATACAGGTAAGTGTTTTCTGAAAGAGATTTAAGCTACCGGACACTTTAAACGGGCCCAGAGGTTCCATGGATGGTAATACAATCAGGAAATAAAGAAGGCGATGGATAATTATAGCAAAGGCTAAACCAACCAAATATGTTTTTGAACACAAATGGATCAAAAGCTATTTGTATACAACATCGTGCAACACAAACAGTCGTAAGTCCTACATGCGTCCTATGTTTTGAAAGCGTTATTCCTACCTGTTTTGATGGGTTTCCTATTGTTACAATAAAGTTTAATGAACCATTCAAAAGACACTTGTGCAAATGTTATACCAGTTATCATTACTTTACAGCTAACGACTCTTGTCGTCTCCGGTTATTATAACATTTTACAATGTCCTATATCTATCTATTATTCTTTTGCAGACAAATGCTAAATCAGTTGGCTTTGCAAATCCTGTAAAACTCGAATTACCTGGTACATGTAGTAATATTGATACTGACGACTTCAATCCTTTATAAACATTTATATATGATTGATCTTTCAAACAAATCTGGCCTCGAATGAACTACGTGGTCAAAACTTAGTTTCGAGCTCAGTCTGTAATTCTTAATGGAAACACCTACACTGATTTTAGCTTGCACACCTCGATATATTTAACCAGTAGCATTTGTAGGCACGTACTTGATAGAGAAAATATCAAATTATACAAACATATGAATATGAATATGTAATGGAAACAAGATAGTAAAATGTTCTTTGAAGAGTTATGAAAATATTTCTGAGTTTTGAGCACAGAGATCATTTACATTTTTATAACATTGAGGCATGAACTTTCAAAAAACTTCTTTTGAAAGATATAAATAAGGCAGAAAAATGGGTAATGCAAATAATAAAAAGGCAGATGAGATGGAAAAACAATATTTTTTTTAAAACTATTAAGCCTTTAAATATCAGAACTTCAATAGAATTATGATAATTACTTTCATCCGGAATTTTCGATAACTTTAGAAAAAAGTCGTTAAACACACATTCGTATCATTCTTAATCTTATTATTGTAAGAAAAACTATCTTAGCATAGCCTTGAATGTAAAACATTTAAATCTATCTGAACTTAAAAGAAGAATAATATTACAGGTTTAATTTTGCTAAATGCAAATATTTATCTTCAAATGAAATTATTATGCTTGTGATATGCTTTAGTAGGAAAAAAAAAAATAGCATGACGTATCAAATTCTTAATCACGGTTTAAAATTTTTTTCGACAAATATTTATAAAAGAAAGAATTATGTGTCAATTGAGAAATTGATATAACAATAGGAAAAGTACTTTTAACCTCCATGAAGTCTCTTGCTTTATACGTGTCACATTCATGCATATACTAAGTTGAATGTAAAAAAAAAACACTCCGTTAAGATCCGTTGGTGGCCTTAAAGCATACAACATAACAGTATATCATTAACAATGAAAGAAAGCACTGGCTAATGATGACCTGATTATGAATATAATTCACGTTTAATGTGAATAAATACGACGGTAATTTAGAAAAAATGTAATGATAAATGATAAATGTGAACAAAACCAATGATACGTGTAAACAAATGCAATGAAAAAAAAAAAGTGACCAAATGTACCGACTAATGTAAACAAATGTACCGACTAATGTAAACAAATGTTCCGATTGATGTAAATAAATGAACGATAAACAAATACAACGAGAAACGGCAAATATGCAAAGATAAATGAAAAAAAAATGCAACGTTGAAGGTAAACAAAAATAACGATAAACGTTAACAAATGCAATGTTTTTTAAATGTGAAAACATTTATCGATAAATGTGACCAAAGGAATGATAAATGTGAACAATTTCAACAATATATGTGAACAAATGCAACAGTAAATGTACCAAAATGTAACTATAAGTGTGAAATTATTGTTTAAGAGATATGGCAAAGCGTTATCAACAATACGAAACTTCGATTCGACTAAAAAATTGAAAAAGTATACCCACATTAGTTACAGCCCTCAAAAAATCATAGTATTAATTAGCATGTCTACCATAGGAAAACTATTTTTTTCATCTTTGGATAAAATCTTTTGATATTACTGATCTTGTATTTAAGTGATTCCTTGGAATTTTGCCACCCCTGATTACAGATAAACTTTTATCTACCTATATATATATATATATATGTGAACTAATCCTAAACCTGTTTCAAGCATAGGAAAAAGGGAGCAAATATCACAACGGCCAGTAAGTCTTTTGACTCGGTTAACCTTTTACCTGCTGCTGCCATTTGGTGTAATTTGCAATCACTGTACACACAAATCGAAATACGCAGAACTTGTCTGCTAATCTATCAAGGTCTACACTGTTTTCCAGATAAAATTAAAAACATACCTGAAAAATATATATCTACAAAATAACATTTCTAATACATACTCATAAATCAAGGTGTCGGATATGAATATTTCCTTCAGATAAAGGTTTAGCAAATTCAATGCTAGGAGTGGGACGTGTTTCGTTTTTCTTTCTGTGTTGAACTATCTGATAAAAAGGTCGCCGCAATTCATTCAACGTACAGCTAGCTACAGTAATGCACATTTTACCGTAGATTTGATAACCTGATAACACACAAAAACTATCTATCAAACGGATTTGTTAAGTTCAAATTATTGACTTATAGTACCAGGACTGGATTAATGTCAGACCCCTTCAAAGCTTAAAAAAAATCTGATATTGACTAAATAAGTTTGATCATAAGATACACTCGTAAGTGACAACAATTTTACTTTATCTTTAACTTCAATTTGACATGTTTTCGTTCTTCTTTTATTTCGATTTTCAATAGTCCTCACTAAAGACAGATTTTTTTACGTTAACTAACAATTTTGATTTTACCGTAACTAAAGTTCAACACGACAGAATCGTTTTATCATGTGCAAAAAATATGAAATTTAGATTATACGATTTATTTGTACATATATGTGTGTGTGTGTGTGTGTGTGGGGAGGGGGGGGGGGGTTAGGTACTTACAGTGCTAACCGCTAGCTTTGTAAAAATTCAAAAACCAGAATATGTATATCATATAAATTGATGGAGATTACAAATTAGTATAATAAGAATATATCTCGTTGGCATTGTTTATTTAAATGACAGACTGACGCTCAACACTAGACTCCTGATCATATAAAAAAAATTGAGCATGAATTCGTTCTCGTTCTCAGACATACATGACTATGATTGGCTCAAATATATCACATGATTCATTTCAGCCAACGAAATGCACGAACTATTGAGCATGGGAATGAGTCTAAGCTCAAGAAAGTTTTATGAACAAGTACCACAAACAATTAATCACTATCCCCCATTCCCGTCCTAAACAGCGAACGAAAAAAAATAATGTTACTTATATAATCATGAAAGTTGTTCCTAATGTTACTGTTACTGATGTGCTTGTTGTTATTGCTGTGTTTTTTTCCATTTAACTCCTCTTTGACGAACATGTTACTAACATCAAGGTAAAAACTTTACCTTTAGCATGCTGAAAAATATGTCGTCTGCTTAAATTGTCGTCTACCTGGATTTTGAAATTCGTCAGTTTCGCCCAATATTTGCGGAGACAATTGGCCGAGTGTCAAAGAGCTTGGATCCATATTAGACGCCGAGTTACACAGTGTCTTATCTGGATCCAAGCGGTTTGCAAATTCAATCATGGTCCCGTTTAGCAGGCTAAAGGTTAAATGCGTGTTTGGTGTTTATCCAAGTACCAACCAGCACTTCCACAAGTAACTGACAACGTGTACATTTTAAACAGTAAACAGAGACACATTACGTTTGATTTTTTTAGCAGGCGTGCGAGGATTCAAATTTACAACTTTTGGACTATTAGATGGTAATTATTGTCACTGTGTCAGTAAGTCTGTGATTAAAAAGAGATAACTACTGTGTTTACTGTAGCCGAGCAACGTTTCGAATATTTGGACCCTTGGGGTTGTTATACATCTTATTTACAGCAATTCCTCCCTTAAAGTGCTGGACCCAAATAACCATTACCTTTTCAAACATTTTGGATCTAGATCAGCAGCCACAAAACGCGGCGTCTGATCTGAGACCCAAACTGTTTGCTACTTAGATTATAACTTTGAAAAATAATAAAAAAAAGTCAAATTATAGTGTTTTTGCAGACGAAGACTTTTCAGCAGACGACAATTTAGCACTGAAAGGGTAAGAACCCTGTAGTTACAGTATCCGAACCACGGTTCGAATGGTTGGTCCTCTGATTTTGTTAGAAATCTTTCATACAGCAACATAGTGGAAACTTAGAATAGCTTCACCTCTGAAAACATACAGATAAGGGCCTGTTTACTTTTTTTTACATCATATATAGTTTCATCTACCAAATTCGTTCATGTGGTGACCCAAGGATCAGATTTGGCTCCTTCCCATGGTTGTTCAATTTTATATCAGACTTATAAGGGACAAACTTAAAACATCTTCATATCTGAAACCACACATGTTGGAGTTTAGATATTTTGTATGTTACATCATATACAGGTTTTCAATCAAGATGATGACCCTGGAGTTTAGTTATTATTATTAGTTTTGTTATTATAATCAGGTGAGCGATTACAGGAACATTATGGTCCTCTTGTTTTTATGATTTCCATTGAATTATACTGATTTCTCAGTCAAAGACAATCATATGAGTTACCTGTGAAAAAAATAAATCTTATTCCATTGATTTAAGAATCTTTTGATTTATGGAATCCTTTGGTAGCCTAAGTTAAAAAAAAAACAATATAAAGTTTTTAAGGATTATATGACATTAAGAAAATAGTAAATTTGCAGATATCAAAACCAGAACACACACAAAATTTAAGCAACTACAAACGACAATATTACCCCTCGTCCACGAAACAACAAACTACAACGCAAAACCAAAAAATAATAACAACAACAACAACATAAAAACAAAACAATCAACAGCAACAAAAAGGTTAGATCCACAATTTATCACAACTTGGACATAATACAACTTGTGTATATATGTTAAAGGTGACCGCACAGTCAGATTAGATAATTGTATACCCGTCGATAATTCCATTGACTCTATGCACAAACACATTATAATCTTCAAAGAAACTCAATACCTATACTTACATCTTGGTTCTTATCCAAATTTATAATCTTTATTTTTTATAGACATATCTGACTTAAAAATCTAACATTTCTTTTTATAACCTTACGCATTAGTGTTTCATAAAATTATTAAACAGTTACAATGTGTCTTATACTTACGGAATATATCCCGCTCTTTCTGTTTATTAGATGTGTCTGTTATATGCACTCATCCGAACAACCCGGCCATTCGATAAATCGATGCAGTCTTAAATTTCATCTCGCCCTTACTAGTGAATAGAACAGTTTTATGTTTTATATCTAAACGTCCCACATACGTATCTGAAACACGCTTGGCATCAACACTGGTCACGTTGGTCTAAAAAAATTCGACACAAAAAGTGCATGTTTAATTTGATTATAGCCGCGCCAAAAGCGAAGTATATTGTTACATATGCAATAATTAATCCTTTGCTACTGTTTAGTAGAATTGTCCGCATGGAATGAGCGAGAGACTTTATTCGCCTACGGTGACCCTTTCAAGTTTGAATATAAAAGCCAGCGTTAATCCATGCGATAATAAATCCGCTGTAGATTAACACAGATCACACTACCTGCGATGTGGTCATGATTAATAGGAACGAGGCCATTCAGTGTTATCCGATATTGTATTTTCTAAAACATTAATTTTCATACGTCAATACCATATGTATCGTTTCCACCGATATTGGCTACCGTGGCCGTCAGCCACTGTATAAGTTTCTCATTTCTCTGCCTTAAACAAACAGTCTAATATGATTCTTATCTTGAAAGGCTATAAAGAATAAGTTTACGTTTTTTATCCTGGAGCATTTACAATGTAATTGACCTTAATATAAGGCCACTCGACCGTGTTTGATAATAAAGGGAACTATATAGCACAGGATTAAAGGTTGTACAACGCAATTATGAATTCCAATATTTCTAAATCCTTGTCCGTAATTAGCATGAATTTTCTTTATAAGGGTTCTTGATAAATTGGCGGCTCATTCACAGATAGCAAATTGACAAAAATACGAAAACGCTTTTCAAAAATAAAAAATCTCGACCATGGTTTAGTTTCGAGTCTTAAAATAACTCTTGAGATAATAATATGAACGACTTATAGATGACAACAATGTTTCAACATTTTGCTAATTAAAGTTGTCAAATTTATATCGCGTTAGTGACGCGAAACGATTGAAATAACACGATCGAGCTATCGATTGTACGCTCAGGGGTTATCGTGTCGAGTGCTATGCTTTAGATGTTTTTAGTTTAGTTTAAACATACTTTATTTTTTTTAAATCAGATATGGGGTCGGGCAACAAGTTCTCACAACTCAGCTGAAACCCTACCTCTACAAGAATATATAAAATATATAAATATACAAAATGACAGTCAAATAAGTAACATGAACAAGTTATATTCATATTAATAATAAATAAAATCAGAAAGAAGAGTAGGAAAAGAAATGTCTCAATAAGTTTTTCTAATATAGTATCGACTTTTTCGCATTTTGACTTAAAGGGGGGATAATTCATTCATCCAAATCCAATCAAGAGTTATGCAACTTGTTTGGCAAGGTCATGTTATGACCTCGGATGTGTGTGAAGCTTCAGGGCAATAGCATATATGGTTTCTGAGAGAAGGCCTTGTATGCCATACCTTAACAAAACTGGCAACGCCGACGAAAGGGCGACTGTAATAGCTCTCCGTATTTTTTGAATAGTCGAGCAAAATTGAAACACAAAAGTTTGCAAATAAAACACAACAACATTACTTTGATATAACTTTGTAGAGGGAACAAGAGAGAAAGAGAGCGTATGTGTTCAGATGACGTGGTTCTGATTCGAAAGTGTAGATAACAAGATTTCGTAGCTGTAAGGTAATCTTACCTATACAACAATAAAAAAAAAAAAAAAAAAACACTAAGAGGGATCAGCTGTTATCTCTTGTTGCTCTTGATGAATTCTTGTACTGCCTGAAAAATAATGATCTTGTCACAAAAAATAGAAAGTTATCCCCAAATAGAAATGAATTAGCATTTAAAGGATGGAACACTCTTGTTTGCTGGAACATCAAAATTCTTTATTCTGTATTCAGTTTGCAATTAAAAATAGCGAGTTGCATTTTCAGAATCTTCACTGCTTTAAATAGTTCAACTATATGTTATCCATTGCATCGAAGTATATGTTGAAATGAAAAATAAACGAATTATCATTGGAACTTCGTCAATTTGTGAATGAGCCACTTTGATCAGATTAGCAGTTTGGTGACTTTAAAAGAAAGAAGATATAATAAGGTAAGTACTCGCAGAAGAAAATTCTGAAAGAGGAGAATATTGTTAACGATTAACTATGCAAAATTTGAAGCAGTCCATCGGTGTATTCAAGGGTCCAGACGGTTCTTGTTCATTTCTCAGCACCAAACGAATTTATTATCATCTCACCATATCACATGTCTGAATCAAAGCAATATTCGAATTTGCTATTCTTTGATTACTTTGCTATGTACATGTTGGGTATATAACTAGGGATATGCATTTTAGATAAGATTGTAATAACCCGAAGACGAAACTCCACTGCAAATTTATTAAGATATTTCAGATAATAACAACATATGATTAAACTGAACTAATATTCATTGTAACCTCGTCATTTTATTCGTAAACTAAAACGTTAACGCGTACAAAATAACTGTGGAAGTAGATTTAGAACATAAAAATGCTTAAGTTTGATTTCAATACAGAAATATAATAAATGTTACGTCACCTATCTTAAGAAGACAACAAACACGTAATGTAGCAACATTTCGCTGTGTCGTTGCGCCTTTAAAAATAGAGACTGGCCAATTTCACCCAATCCTCGTGACAAAAAGAACTTTGTAAAAATTTAGTAGAAGATGGACTTCATGTTTTAATTAATGTCCTTATGTGAAAATACTCGAATTGAACCCTTTAACAAAGCTACTGTGATAAATAGAAGCTTTTCTATATACAATGGTTCTGAGAAACTGAGGTATCTCTTATCCAAAGAACTGATTTTTAAATATAGTGCCAAAACTTGCAGTAATATTCTAGGAGAAAGACGACATCACTTGTATAGATAAAATCTATTTTAAACTCGTAACTTATTTTAACATGTTTACTTTTAGATGGTAATGAACAAATAGCTTTTTTACATTCATACGTTCAAGCTATTTTGTATCTTATGAAAAAAAAAGAAGAAGAATATTTAATATTGGATTAATCTCTTATCTGCATTATTTTTAGATTGTACATACTAGTAGTATAAAATTTTTAAAAGCAGGTCTTGTATAATAGTTCTTAATAGTCTCTCATAACTCCATTTGAATGGTTTTCTGCATGTAACTGTTGCATATATATTGTTGTTAATTCACCAAATGTATGTGAGAGAGACTCTACTAAAACATCTGCCTGTCTGTCTATTCAGACTCTATAGGGCAGAGAAGATATTTTAAAAACAATTAAGTACGTATACGAGTATATATCGTGGTTCGTGTTCTTCATAATACAAGACACAGTACATAGTGAGTGTCCAAAAGGGGCACAGTGTATAGTGAATGTTAAATGTAGACACAATAAATAGTGAGTGTCAATGTAGACACATTACATAGTGAGTGTTCAATGGGAACACAATACAAAGTGAGTGTGCAATGTAGACACAATACTAAGTGAGTGTTCAATGTAGACACAATGCAAAGTGAGTGTCCAGTAGGGCCAGATTGCATAGTGAATGTTCAATGTAAACACAATACATAGTAAGTGTTCAATGTAGACACGAAACATAGTGTATGTTTAATGTAGACATAAAACAGTGTGAGTGTTCAATGTAGACACAATACATAGTGTATGTTCAATGTAGACACAATACATAGTGAGTGTTCAATTTAGACACAATTCATAGTGAGTGTTCAATGTAGACACAATACATAGTGACTGTTCAATGGGAACACAATACATGGTGAATGTTCAATGTGGATACAATTCATAACAGGTGTTCAAAGTTGATACAGAACAAAGTAAGTGTTCAATCGGATCTTCAATACATCGTGAGTGTTCAAAAGGGAAACACTACATGGTGAGTGTTCAATCAGGACTACAGTACATAATGAGTGTTCAATCGGGACACAAAACATATTGAGTGTGCAATTGGGA
>JAULCC010247953.1:0-12493 GCA_032358795.1 Nuttallia obscurata | reverse complement strand
CCCCCCCCCCCCAAGGTCAGTGTCAGTAAAACAAAAAACATGTATGTTTGAAAAGAGAAAATCACAGACGAATTTTGAATGGTTAATAAGCAATGACAAGATAGAAAAAGTTGATAGTTTTTGTTATGTTGGTACGAAATTCTTCAGAACAGAGAATTTTATACATGCTGTTAAAGCACTATCAGACCAAACTTTACAAACAATGACTAATCTTTTGTCAGCTTTTAAAAATATTGAAATGGATGTTAGTACTAGGTTGTTGTTGTTGAAAGAGGTTGATAGGATACATATCAAATTATGTAAAATTATACTAGGGGTACGCGCACAATCCGTGAATATTGTGGTCTTAGGGGAATGGAGAAGTTTCCCATTCTCATTTTTATGATTCAAATTTTCAAATTTTTATTGATTTAAACTGTTCAGTTTCTCATCATATAAATACAATACAGTATAAATATTTGGCAATATCAATACATGTGATAGATGAAAAGTGAAAATTATAAATGACAGATATATCTTTCTAACACTATATCATTAATTTTTAATAATACTTTCAAAGCAGAATTAAAAAAACATAAATATATAAATTGAATGAGGATGTGATCGTAGTCTTATGTCATTTGTAATGATCGCCTATGGTTGAATGCTTCTTTGATATATTTACTTAGATTTAAAATATTTCTTTAGATGAATTTATCAATTGTAAAAATTTAAACATGCTGGGTCTGGTAATATAGTAAAGCTTGATATAATTTATTCTTATCATAGTATACGCTGGACACTCTATTACAAAATGATACTCGTCTTCAATTTTGTTTTTATCGCAAAATAAACATATTTTTTCATTTCTTTCTAATCTTTCTCTGGCATACCTTACCGTTTCGACTTTTAAAGTATGGGCTGAAATTCTCAATTTAGAAAAACAAGATCTACTCTGTTTCGAAACTATAAAATCTAAATACTCTTCAAGTTGTTTTTAATTCTTTGCATAAAAGAAGTTTATTACTTTTTTGGATAGATGAAAACCATTTTTATAAGAATACATCTTTAACCCTTTGCTTAAAACTACTAATGAAGGAACTGGTGTTTCCGATTTGATTTGGTTGCTCCCAGGCATATAAATATCCATGCTCAAGTAATAAAGTCTTTAAATCACTAGCCCATTTTTTTGTACCGCTTTTACTATTTTCGACTATTCGTCTATATACATTCTTAATAATAATATTTTCAGAGCTGTGTACTTTCAGCCAATATTTTATTATATTTACATATCTATTTACATTTAATGGAAATCTCCCTAGCTCATAATATATTGAATCGTTACAAGCATTAATTTTTACCCCTAAGATCTTTTTACAAAACTTTAGATGGATTCTTTCTAAATCCTTTGATTTTGTAAATCCCCAAACTTGTGAGCTATAATTCAAAATTGAAGCGACAAAGGCATCAAATAATTGCAGACATATTTTAGGGTTAAAATCATCTTTTCTAATATTAGACATTAAAACATTCATAGCTTTTAATGCTTTCCCATATATAAATTGATTGTTTAAAACAAAAGAACCAGTATAGTCGAATACAATTCCTAAGTAGTTGAAATCATTTTGGATTTCGATGTTTTTATTTTTATACGACCATTTTTCATTGTCAGATACTCACCCCCTTTTTCTAAAGACGACAATCTTGGTTTTGTCTACATTCACTTCTAAACCCCACTAATCATAGTATTGTGCTAAATTATTTAAATCATTTTGTAGATCTTCGGGTGAGCGCCCAAAGACCATCATATCGTCCGCAAAAAGTAAAAGTATTAGTGTCATTTCGTAAATTGAAAAGCCACCACTAATTCTGTCTTGTAAAAATAACTCGATATCTTCTACGAAATGTATGGAAAGATCTTTGAAATATTGGACTAAAGCTATGGGTAAAACCGGAAATACCATAAATTATATCTTTAGAGAACAAAGTATTTCTATAATAAATAATAACAAAAGCTGGCGGATTAATATTAAAAAAAAATCTTCTAGGACTTTGTTACCTGTGGGATAATGTTAATCTTAATGCAAATAGTTTTACTTATATTCAAAGAAGACTTAGGGATACTTATATACATGTACAGGAATGGTTTACATCAACAAATAACTCACCGTAATTGAAATAATATGCTTTATTTAAGAAAAATTTCGAATTTGATACATATCTGGATAGTATTAAAAACAATTCACTACGCATACATCTAACCCGTTTCAGAATATCTGCTCGTAAATTAGCCATTGAAACTGGTCGTTATAATACATAGAGCGTAACACCAGACTATGTATGGCATGCGATCAGAATCAATTAGAATCTGAATATCATTTTCTACCTGTCTGTCAAAATTATAGCATGGAGAGATTACAGTTTTTAGAAGGTCCTGTAGCATTGCCTTCAATAAACAAGTTTAATAATATTATCTCATCCCAAAATAAAAGGGTACAGTTGAATCTTGCTAGATACATTCAAGTGTCAATGAAAAAAAGAAATACTAGATGTGCAATGAATTGATAAAAATAATATATTTTCTAAATAGTAAGCTTAGATCAATTAGTAAGTCTGTGTTTGATAATTACAGAAATTTTCTATTGAACATGTTTTGATGTTGTATATTTGACAATTGTACTTTTAAATGTCTTGGCCATATTCCGCTATTATGATATATTGTAAACGGTCAATGACACATGTATGATGCCGATTGCCAATAGAATTGAGTTCAGTTGCTATCTTATGCAGGTACTGGTGATATATCAAGTATATAGTACCTGTTTGTTTAGAGGCATCCTTATGTTTGTACTTGCAATTGCATTGTACAAGCCAAACATACGAACATTTATCAAACGAGTTCCGGAATTTCTTATGCGACTCTTCCTGGAAGAAATTAAATTGATGATATGAATGATATTAATTGATAGCGAGTGTGCAAACTTTCTGTTTTTATTACGTGCCACAATGGCGAAGAATATTTCAAGAATAATAACGCTTATTCAGTAAAATACATTCTAGGCTGCATTACACGAATCCATAACCAATACATATTATATGGGTATCATGGTTGGCATATCATGACCATAGTAGTGAAGCCACTGAAGTTGTTCGGTTCATAATAAGCATAACAAGACAACCGTTGTCTGTATTCTTAAAAAAAGTACATAACTATTTGAAAAATGCAGATATTCAATTATTTGAATAACCTTAATTATCTATGATGTAATTGGATCAGTAATATGAATGCGCAATTCATGAAACAAGGATTGCTTTTGTTTATGACTTTTGTATTGATTCTGAAAGGCGTAAATATAGTCTTAAATAGCCTACTATCACTCATTGTGGTGAACGACACCTTCACCAGCTGTAGACAAATGAGACAAAACTATATGTTAAAGGTACTGTCCATGTTTCAAGATTCTGGTTTATGATTTAAACAACAGAATGGTCATTGGCGACATTTAACTTTCCTGACATTTCTGACTGAACCTCTTTGATCTTTCGTAATCAGAATTACTATATGTGTAATTGGCATTTTCCCGTGTTGTGATCCATGGTATTAATATACAAATACAAGTACATAAGAAGCGCAAACGGTATAGTACAATAAGATTTGTATACAGTCCTTTATAAACACGCACACAGTAACAGGTAAGCTCTGCAATTGTAAAACATTCCAAACAGATATGTTTTTTAGTTACTTTCAATATGAGCTAACAATACATACATATTATCAATATTAAACAATTTGAAGCTCGATAATCAAAATGTCTTGCCTTTCATTTGTTTAAATAAGCCAATCACAGTCTTGTATTTTTTGGAATGTGAACGAGTATGAATTCAATAAGGTTTTATTATCACCGGACCTGGTTATTTAGTGAAGTCGACTCCAGACCAATTCTTTATTAGTTTTACCATTGTTATTATTAGAGTTACTTTTTATCAAGTTAAAGAAAAATGGTTAGCGTGGCTTCAATTATTTATTGCTCATACATTTTAAGCCTTGCATAATTGTTCCAACTAGTATTCATTTTGAAGCATATAAAAGCAGACTGATTACATAAAAAGACGAAAGCAAAATAGCAAATACTATGTACAGTATGTCAATTTAAATTCAAGACTATTTCTTTAAATAACTTCTTCTAAAATGAAAAATTGGAAAAGTTACCATAAGACCCGAATGTATATTGTGGTTTATTTCTTAAGTTGGGTTTATCGCCACTCAATGAAAACTTGTAAGTTCTACTGGAGTGTTTTTCAATGTCTAGAATGACATTGTAGTAATGAGTTCTTTAACTAACCTTAATCTTGGTAACTTATAAGCCAGCAGACAAAGTATTGAGCCAAACGTGGATTTAAATGTATATCTGAATACCATTCGTTGAAGAATATATCAGATAAATCTTATACTAGCTGTTAGCCATTTTTGGATTTGGGAGCTTTTCATCATTTAGGTATCATTCAAATCATAGTCTATTAGTATTTGTTCACACGTTCCACCCACGAAAAGTTTTCTTGCAACAAAAATGAAATGACCTAGCGTTAATTCGCATAAATATATTGTATGTGATAAAAATAACTAGCTAAATTTGCGAGAAACATTAAACCGTTCATTCTAGCATAATTTTCTTAAACTGTAGATTGGTTTTTAAAATTATATTATGTCTATATGTCATTTCCCTTAAATGTTCAAATCTACACAACAGGATATGCTTTATGAAAGAAATTTAATTTGATTTGTGAATCTGTTACCAGTCACAAATGCTTTACTTTTTAATAATTATACATGGCTTCTGTTGCCCGTTTTGGTGTATTCCTTCAAAACGCACCCAGTGGTGACTTTGTAGAATGAAACCTTAACTATAAACATCATGAATTTAACATTGTATCCTTTTTATAACTATACTTTTCATGTTTAAGACAAATAGTTTAGCAAGCAAAAACAGAAAAAATCAGAACAAAAGGTACAAATGGTGCGATTACATACAAAACTTTCGGGGGATGTAATATGCGCCGAAGCAGCGTTTCAAGAAAAGTGTAAGACTGTTTTTCTTGAATTCGAAACGTATTTGAAAAAGAAAATGATTTTTTGAATTATATTTAAATGAAACTTTCGATGATATTTCCTCTTGATCCTTTCAATATTAATCATGTCAATATACATCCATCGGCGGGACCATGTTGGCGATTAGTTTGTCCACAGTTTTCTAACGATCATGTTTGCAAACAGAACAGCTGTCAAGGTCAATGACGTGAGGTGTGTCCTTGAAGAAGTACTGATTCTATGTGATTTTCCTGAAGAAGAAACAATACTGGTGTTCGCGAAACATGTAGTATGAATTATTATATATTTAGAAGCACATAATAGAAAAATGTCAAGAAGGCATGGAAGTAAGAAAGACCCAGGATACTTAAAATCGAGATTTTTAGCCTTTAACACGCCTCAGCTAACTTTTTAAACTTATCAATTTATTCAAGATCATCGTAATTTTGAAAGGTAGCAAATGGACCTAGTTGTATGTCCAATATAAAGAAACAGAAAACATATATGTGTACAAAAGCATATCACTAGAAATCCGAAATTTGGTGGGATGGGGTATCTCTCAACTTGAACAGCTTTGTGAAAGTATTATTTGCTCTTTATGTGCGTTTGAAGATGTTCTATACATAACCCCGCATTAGTAGTTTGTTTGATAGTTTGTACTTTGTTAGGTAGTATGTTTATATAAAATATGTTCAGGCTATTACCATCATAGAGAAAATTTCCGCATGTCGGAAACCCGGCAGGTGTCGCTGGCCTCTGACTTCCTTCGATGATTACCATGCCCATACCGTTTGTGTTGTGCAAGTCAATGTGACAATGCAAAAACCACATGCCGGGGTTATCGGACCTGAATCGTATCACTACGTAGCCGCCTGTGAAAAAGTCATCATCATATAAACAAAAATAAATAATCGAGTATATGTTCGACAATATTAACAAGGAATTGTAGTAGGGCTGGTTAGGGACATCTTTAAGGACAACTTTACTTACTTTCTTTACTCACTCTCTCACTCATTCACTCACTTAATTACTTACTGGTTAACCAGTTTACTGAAGGGATAAGGGTTCCTATGTTCAAGAGCTGAACTACCTAATTAGAGGACATTGTTTGTACTGGCGGTGACTAAGGCAATCACATTCAATTTACTAATTTTAAAGCTAATGTCAATTAAGGAAGAAAACACAAATATTTAAGCACAGTTTAACTTCTGTTCAACTATTTGGTTACGTATGAAAAATAGTTGTATTTTGTAAAATATGAAAAATACGAAAAAAAAACCACTTTGTCTTCTGTATGATTAAAAATTTCAAATGCATCAACCTTCAGTCTGCTAAGGGCGACCGTGATAGAATATGCAAACTGCTTGGATCCAGATTAGACGCCGAGTAATTCGGCGTCTAATCCGAATCCAAGCTGGTTGCCACTCGGCCAATTGTTTCTCCAAATATTTGGCGATTCTGATGAATTTTAAAATCTAGGCAGATACCAGTTTAAGCAGGTGACATTTCTTCAGCAGCCTATTAGTTAAAGCGATCAGTTGTGAACTAGCGGTAAACTGATACACCAGGAGGTAGCTGGTTCGACCCTTCTAAAATCGTTATTTTACTTTCTTCACTATCATTTGATTAGCAGATGATGTGCATGATTGCAATTTTATAATACTGAAAGTAACTTTTATTCAATAAAAAATCTTCATCATTTAATTCATTTTTGTTTCATAACTTTCCGCGAGTCATTATCTCATTTCAGTCTGATATGAAAACCGCTACTCAGACTCAAACACGTGCATATCATTGTTGAAATACTGTTACCAGCTGATTCAATCGTGTATTTTCTTTTTCACGGGTCTGATAATATGATACAGGACAGAAAAGGAAGTAAAAGAAACAGAACACTGCAAGGTATTATCGACATTAAGGTAAAGATACATTTTACATTGAAATATAAATGCCGTTTTGTAATAAGGCGATTCTTATAAGTACCCACAAGACAAGTTTTGGTAGAGAAACATGGAAAACAGTAACCAAATTTCACAAAATACTCGCCTTACCTGGAGCTCTGACATACATTGAATAACCGCCCGGTTAGCTCAAGTGGTAGGGCGTCCGCTTTCGGTGCGGGAGGCCGAGGGTTCGATCCCCGGCCGGGTCATACCAAAGACTTTAATAATGGTAGTAATGGCTTCCCTCTTTGACGCTCAGGACCTAGGGTAAGCATTACAACTGGTTTGTCGGTGTCAGGATTCAGCCCCCACGTGTATCAGTGCTATACACTGGGGACGTTAAAGAACCTAAAGATGAGTTCTGAGTATCCGCTTCCCTCTCTCTGGGACGTCCATTAGCCTTAGCTGGCAGAAAGTGACGTAAATCAAACAAACAAACAAACTAATTGAATACGATCAGTCGCTCTCCATTCGCCATAAATTTGAAAACTACATATTGATATGAAATTTTTCAATTCGAAAATATATAAGCTTTAGATAATAAAGGAATAGTATTTCTATACGTTTTATTTCACACATGCATAACGTAAATCACTCTGCAGAACTTCTTCTTACATAGTTAGCTAGAAGTTGTTTATTCTAGCTGGATTAACCTGAAAACTTGTTTTCAAGGCTGGATTAAATCATTGTAATGGAGGACAAAACGAGGTGCAATATAAGATAATAGTATGAAAACCATGACTATTTCACTTTCTAAGTCTAATGCTACTTTTATATAGCAAACCAATATCATTTCAAAGTAAAAGAAAGAAAAAAAACAAAAAAAAACAAAAAAACAACGGGGGCCTCCGTGGCCGAGTGGTTATAGAAGTTGACTCAGCCCCTCACCGCTGTGGGTTCGAATCCCGGTCTTGGCATCTCGGATTAATCAAGTGAGGAAGCCTTCCAGCTGGCTTGTGGTAGGTGGGTGGTTCTACCCGGGTGCACTCTGTGCCTGAAATAGTGGACAGGGGTCCCCGAGGTCTTCCTTCATCTGTAATGAGCTGGACGTCGTGATATGACTGATATACTGTTAAAGCGACGTTAAATTCCGAATAAAACAAAACAAAAAACATTTTTTTTTTCTTTTTAAGGGGGGGGGGGGTTCTTTCTTAAAAGCAGAGAAAGAAACCTATCTGAATAGTGCAATATCAGATATCTTACTAGTAAAACCATATTTGAAAACAGATCCATTTCAATTCAAACTTGAAAAATCATATCCATTTCAAAGCAACATGAATGTAGTTAATATATATCAGTTCAAAGCAAAGCAAAATAAGTTTTTGGGTGGGAGGTTCTTTCTGAAAGAAATAGAAGATATGTGGTTGGTAGAATCAATTTGAATAGTGCAATATCAGATATCTTACTTGGAAAACCATGACTATTTGAAAACAGATTCATTTCGATTTAACCTTAAAAAAGACTATATATGGCCAATGCTACTTGTATGTTGCAAACCAAAAAATCAATTCAAAGAAAAAACATAATAAGAATAATTGCAGTGGGGAAAATCTAAATGGTTGATATAAGGTTATGACAAAAAAGTAAACAGTTGGTTTAGATCGTAAGTGTTTGGGATAAAACTATAAGATAAGGAAGCGAAATGAGGTATCAAACAAAAAAATGTCATCAAATAAAACCCACGACATTTCAACTGCTAAAGGTGTAGACCGGTATATGTGATACACATGAAATTTTTTACTTTAGAAATGGTGCGAAATCATTAAAATGTCCACAAGTACTTTACAACAACCTTAAAAACATCTGCAATTACAATGAATGGCATATGAATTACATATAATGCTTAACAACAGGTTAATATTTAAGTACTAATGTGTAATAGTTACCTGTTGGCACAATAATTGTGTCTTTCTCAGGTGGGTCATCATTCATATCTGGCACATTTCCACCAGCCCAGCTCTCATTAGCCCATGCCGCCTGACTGCAGTAGTTAAAACCATCAGTGCAGGTGATATCCTGCGAGTTCCGCTGAAGCACGCCGGTGCTACTACTGTACGTGCCAAATCCCATTTTCATCACATAAAATGAGTGCCCATGGAGGTGAACAGGATGCGACCAACCGGACCCGCTTCCAAGATTTAGAAACACCATCTGTATGAGTTTGTCAGATTCTATAGCCTGTGTATAAGTGCACTTGCAAATGCCATTTGCAGCACATTCTGTCTCGTTACAGGGATCAGTCATTGCATTTGACTGGGTCAGCATAGAAGCAGTAGGAGGAACAAACTCGCGACCGTTAACAGAACCAGGAGTATTGCCCCGTGGTCCTGGAAAGGCAAAGTTGAAAAAGTATTCTGCATCAACTCTGTTTCCAAGGATACTCTCTGGGTTTCGTAGTGGGTCAATGTTGTTGATATCATTGTAGTTAGTGCAATTTCTGTACTGCCCCGTCGGATAATATGCATAAGGACAGTTGAAAATTACGCACGGGTTCATCTGGGTACAACTCTCTTCCTTCGTATTCACTGGGTTTGCAGATGGAGTTCCTGTAGCGTCTGTAACTTCTATTACAGCCTCGGCGGCGTGATACGTATTGTTATCAAGACTCTGCGACGTCTCAATTGTTTCTGCAATTAGAAATATTTCCTTGGATGCGTTTCCACGCGGTACCTGCCAGTAAAAGTCATATCTCTCGCCGGGGTGGACGATAATTGATTGAACACTTATATTCTCTAGGTTGAAAGCGTCGGAACCACGCAGTATCAGTCTCTGACCTTGGATGAATACCCGCATTGGATAGAGTGTCATGGCTCCTATTACCCTGAAGCGATAGTTCTTTTCAGATTCAACCTTGAATCGTTCAAGAGGTGCGCCATTTGTAGCTGACTTTGAAGTCCAAAATCTACCTTTGCCATTTATGAGACCCGACTGAAATTCGAAACGACTAAATTGTCCTCTGTCTATAGAGTATGTTGTATTGATGATCTCGCCAGTGCTGAAATCAAATTGCTCAGTTATCATTCTATGATAGGCCGTCTCGGCGTCCATTAAGTGATTCCAGTCTTGTAGTGTAACTATTATCTCGTTTTCCTGTGGATTTGGATTTGGTCTGACAATAAGTGGCCCATACAAACCCATGGACCGTTGGTCCCCAATGTGAGCATGGTAAAAACTAGAGCCTGGAGGAAAAGCCGTGAATCTTTGCACGAAGGTCTGACCCGGCAATACCGGACACTGGGTAACGAAAGCAACGCCATCCATCCAAGGCGTGCCTTTCTGATGAAGCCCATGAAAATGTACGGTGACGCTGTCTGTATGTAGAGTGTTAATGAGTTTTATATTTAATGTCTGTCCGTCAAATACCTCAATTCTTGGTCCTGGAAAGTTACCGTTTACTGCTATAACAAGTCGAGAACCAAAGCCGTCGGCTGTTATCACGCGCGCTGCTTGCTCCTCCGTTAAAGTTGCATTGTTGTTCCGGCTTCCTCGCAATCTTAAAATTCCGTTATCAGGAAATACCAATTGTTTTTCTCTTTCCAGAATCATGGTCAAGCGATGCTCTATGACAAGAGTGCAAGAGCACACAGTGTCTTCTGGTTTGCATATGCAGTCACTGCTAGTAGCCAGAGGTTGTGTCGTTGAATCCCCAGATTGACCATTTACAAGGTACCAGCTGAGCAGGAAAGCCAAAAGTAGTCTGAACATGATTGACGTTGTCCTGTCAAACGGTGAAATAAACCATAAAAATGCTGAATATTGGTATTGAATTGATCAGTTGATTGTATAATTGGTATTTGTCAAATGGCTATCATGTGATATCGCTAACATGCGCAATGTGAAGTTATGAATAGTTACAATTAGCAAATTGCTTCCATGTGAAATAGCTACCATGTGCAATTTAAGTTATAAATGGCTACAATGTGAAATGACTCACATGTAAAATGGCTAACATGTGAAATCTTCAGTTACAAATAGCTGCCATGTAAAATTGCTATCATGTGAAATGTTTAGTAACAAATGGTTACCATTTAAAATTGTTTCTTTGTGAAATTGTAACCTTGTGAAATGTTTGTTACAAATGGCAACCAGGTGAAATATTAGTAACAAATGGCTTCACTGTGAAATGGCTACAATCTGAAATGGCTACATGCAAAATGGCCTATTTGTGAAAGTGTATCTATGTGAAATGGCTACAATATGCAATTGTTCTTTTCTAACATGGCTACAATATCCAATGGATACCATGGGAAATTGTTGCAATGTGAAATGCTTACGAGGTGAAATGAACTCCACGTGAAATGGTTTTCATCTATTTGTTTATTTATGTCTAATCAATATACAACATATCACTTCCACATAATAATTATCACAGTAGTATTTGTACAAAGCAACTCTGACATAGAGATATAAGAGACACTTAACTAAATTAATTACTGTGCAGTTCATGTATACATGTTTACATAAAACAAATACTGGTGCTAAATGGCTATCTATTTTGCTATAAATGTAAGTGATAAAATAATTTGAACGTAAAAACTAAAAATGGAAATTGCATTACAATAAAACAGTAAAAACACCTTTACACATCACGAATATGACATCTTGGCGTTCAGTCGTATACTGGTTAGCGACAGTTGAACCTCTGTATTACTTGTGTCCAAAGTTAAGTAACGCCAATAATAGGTATATTGCTTGTGTCCATGCAGTTGAATTATTTCTGTCAAGTGTAAAATAACACCTGCACCGCTAGCAGGTGAATTACCTTTGTCTAATGTGAAATAAAACGTTGCCAGTATTACTTCTGTCAAGTGTAAAATTACAGCTGCACAGCTAGCAGGTGTATTTCCTTTGTCTAATGTGAAGTAGAACGTGAACAGTTGAATTATTTCTGTCAAGTGTAAAATAACACCTGCACCGCTAGCAGGTGAATAACCTTTGTCTAATGTGAAATAAAACGTTGCCAGTATTATTTCTGTCAAGTGTAAAATTACAGCTGCACCGCTAGCAGGTGTATTTCCTTTATCTAATGTGAAGTAGAACGTGAACAGTTGAATTATTTCTGTCAAGTGTAAAATTACAGCTGCACCGCAAGCAGGCGTATTACCTTTGTCTAAAGTGAAATAAAACGTTGCCAGTATTATTTCTGTCGAGTGTAAAATTTCAGCTGCACCGCTAGCAGGTGTATTTCCTTTGTCTCATGTGAAGTAAGACGTGATCAGTTGTATTATTATTGTCAAGTGTAAAATACACCTGCACCGCTAGCAGGTGTATTACCTTTGTCTTATATGAAGTAGAACGTGAACAGTTGTATTATTTTTTTCAAGTGAAAAATTACACCTGCATCGCAAGGAGGCATATTACCTTCGTCTTGTGTGAAATAAAACGTTGCCAGTATTATTCCTGTCAAGTGTAACATTACACATGCACCGCTAGCAGGTGTATTACCTTTGTCTTATGTGAAGTAGAACGTGAACAGTTGTATTAT
>JAULCC010247621.1:1820-12495 GCA_032358795.1 Nuttallia obscurata | reverse complement strand
AAATAAACCATTCATTATTCTATAATGTTATGTTTCAGGTTCTCACAAGTTCAAATCCAGGAACACTATACCGAAAGTTGCACGATTCGGAATTTGATTTCGGGACGTCATCTACTAAGGTCGCTGGTGCTGTTCTATATGGAACAGAAAGACAAATAAACTGGTTTCTCATGACAAAACAGAATGTTCCACCTTCATGTGACTACAAAACGGACTGTGTCATGTCCGAACGAAATTCAGATGGTTATGTCAGTATTAAATCAAATGTCTTAGAAGCAAATAAATTCTATTACATTTGTGTCTATGCTAACACAACGTATGTAGAAAGAGAACTGTTTACGGAAACTCTAGAAGAGATCAGTGCATGCAGTGATGGCTTCGTTCTTGATGATACACCACCAAACAGAGGGGAACTTCACGTTACTAACACTGAAGGCTACTTGCCAGACACTTCCAATATAATGATATCATGGGACGGCTTCACCGACAATATTGATGCAACAAGTCTCGGTTATATTGATCGAATTCAATTCTACAGTTATGCAATCGGTAATAGTTATATGTTATCGCTTTAAACATTACCATAAATTAAACTTGAATGATACATAAATGTTTTCCAAATTACAGCGGCTGGATGTTAGAGTACTGCATACCGGTATAGTTAAAACATATTTTATAACCAGGTATTTGAACACATAAAATACAATTCATGTAGTTGTAAAATATAAATCAATTTACAAATCTATAAGCCAAAGAGAAGGGCCACACTCTCTATTAACATTAAATACGACCATCCCTTGGAATAAGAGAATTGAGAATAAACAATTTAACGCACATAAAACAATTTGTTACTTTCAAATTGGTATTTTAACTAAAAGAATCAGTGTGGGTAGGTAGGACTTGGCTTTGTGTATAATACTAGTGATTAATGCTATTTCATTCAATTTTCCAACTTATGTTGTAGTCGTAAATCACATGTTGCCGATAATTTCCATTTTGGAAGTACATGCAGTCGTGAATACTGAAAAATGACATTGTTTTATTATCTTTGTAGGTAGTAGGCCCGGTGGTGACGACATAGTAGCCTTTACAGTGTCTGGTCTTTCCAAAATGGCCTTTGAAAGCATCGCTACCATTCAAGATGGATCAATTGTATACATCTCTGTTCAAGGTAAACACAATTTGTGAGATATACGATGAATTATTTTACAATTGTAATTAAATGGGCTTATTTTCAGATATTGTTCCTTCTTAACCCAAGCTTTACCTAGCATGCAAAGGCTTAATCGATAACAGATTCAAACATACGTAATACATAATGTTTTCCAGATATCCGAATACTGTCTTTAATAGTTTGCCCTTAAATTAACCTAACTGGTCAAATTATAATTAAACATAAATTATCATGTTTTTTTTATATAAATAGCCACTGACCATTCTGGACATTCTTCACTGGTAACATCCCGTGAATTTACTGTGGATACATCCCCGCCTTTGGTTGGAAAGGTCATGCTCAACGGAAAAACTGATCTTCTGTACTTAAACTCTGACAGTTTTAGTATAAGTTTTGCGGATTTCTATGACAATGAAAGCGGAATTGATCATTACAACATTTCCGTGGGTACTAGCTGTGATATAGATGATGTCTGGCCATCAACTGCCTATAAGGACGCCTCCATTGAACTTAAGCTGCAGAATGCCGATATGCAAGACGGACATAAGTACTATGTTATTGTAAAGGTAAACACTCTAAAAACATGGCATATTTAAATTCTAATAATTCCAAGTGAACAAAAGTTATATATATGAGGAAAGTATATATTCCTAGTTTTTATAAGAAATATAATTTTAATCGAATTTCAAATTGTGTTAACATAATACGTTTGGTTTAAGAAGGGCTTTTTATGGTTTCTTAATATACTTATGTCATAGATGGTCGAGCAGTTTTGATTGGCTTTGCCTTATCACTCGTGATATAACTGTTTGTTTTGTAGTGTTGTACCACGTCATGAAAATAATCTTACACTCGTTAGCATTTCAAACCAAAAGTTATCAAACTCGTCATGGAAGGGGTTTTGCCAATGCTCGCGCGCTACAAATTCTTGAACTCGTAAAAAAAATTTGGTATGAAATGACAACTCGTAAAAATTTCTCTAAATACTTTTAAGCAGTCTTGTACGTAAATATTGTCCAAACATTTTGTCTTTTTTAACTGAACAGGCATTTAACAGAGCAGGTCTTCCATCACATGCTGTTACTAAACCTGTCATGCAGGACATAAGTGCGCCTACTGGTGGACACGTTATGGATGGAAATGTAAAGGTAAGCCATATTTAAAAATGGCGTATTGATTGTGAATATATGAATGAAATATTTAGATTTTTTTGTTTTCAAGAATCATTTTATATAGAGTGATATCACATTATTATAATCGTGTGATTTGAAGTTTGCCATTTGAACTTATTATAGAACGGTGTAATATGGAAGGTTATATAATTTTACACTTTTTTAACTGGTACATATAATCAAAATTTCAGAAAGATGTTGACTCGCAGAAGAAAATCCATCGTATTGAGAGCCACTGGAAAGGATTTGAGGATGTCCATAGTGCTATCGAACTGTATAGAGTGGGACTGGGTCTACATCCATATGAAGATGATGTGGTGCCAATGGTAGATGTAGGACTTACAACAGGTATACGATTCTTAGAGCAGCGTAGATCTTAATACCTGTTTTCTGCATGTGCCATTCTCAAAGAATGTTCTAAACACAGTAGTAAGTACTTTGCTTATTATAAGATAGAAGTACACACGTGCAATCAGATGACTGTTTTCAAATACATCGCTCTTAAGGTTTAAGATAGAACATTATTATTCGTAAATAGGAAATATATTTGCACATCTAGTATCTTTGATCTGATTTTGAATGTCTAGTGTAACCACATTTTCACCTTTTGCATAATAAGGAAAACGAAATCCGTATACAATATTTATTCTATTTTAAGAAATTTCCTGGAACGGTTCATTTGTCCCTGGAAGAAAGTATTATACGACCGTGGAAGCCTGTAACAAAGCCGGTATCTGCACTACGAGATCATCAGATGGCGTCACACTGGACAATTCACCTCCTATCCACGGCATAGTTAGGGTCGGAACTGGAAGAAAACATCTTAGATATTTACCGAAAGGGTAATCTTGTTTTCCTCAGATACTTGCAAACAAAACGAATCTAATTTTAACTAATTTTATTAATAAAAAATTTAGAATTTCACAAATGATCCAGACACCGTATTTTGAAACGATTATTCACGCACGTAATCCTTCTATATCGAATGTGTCTAACTCATGTAAGCGAGCAGAATAAATTCTACTGCAAAATATCTCTAATGAAATTACGCAAGATTGACCACGATAATGTTATTTCAGTTGTTTTGTTCAAGTCAGTGTGAATATTCAATGAGTGGCGGTCAAAAACGAGTGCTTCAAAGATAAATGTAGCTAAAGTTAATTGAGAAAATTCTTCTGAAATATTTAAAATTTAAGTGTTTTTGTTCAACATACAATCACATATATTTATATGATAGCATACTTAATAATTGGTACTGCTTTTGGTGTATTCCACAGTTCATCTGTACATATACAATGGCATGGCTTCATGGATCCTCAGTCAGATATTGATCACTTTGAGGCTTGTTTAGGGACACGGCCAGGATTTTGTAACCTGTATCCCTATTTCGATTGTCGCCTATCGTCAAATATCATAAAAACAGGACTGACACTGCCGAATAACCAAACTTTATATGCAACAGTTCAAGCTTTCAACAAGGTTGGAATGAAAGCATCGCAATCCTCTGATGCCTTTCGCATAGATAACACTCCTCCAGTATTACTGATACGTCCACAGTTTCTCCTTGATAGTAACAGCATACCAGGGTTGTATGTACAATGGGAACCGACAATATTACGATTGTCCTGGCTTTTCGAGGACAATGACAGTCCAATAACAGGTCACGTTGTGACACTTAAAACCCACCACGAGGGGCATACTCCTGTTGAAAATATTCACCTTGGATCTGAAACTGAACTAACTATAGTACTTGACACACATAACCCGCTCAATAGTGGAGATAGATACATCGCAATAGTCACTAGCTGTAATGCTGCCGGACTCTGTTCGTTCGCCGAAAGTCAAGATTTGCTGATAGATTCATCCCCTCCTCATCTCGGAGGATTCAAACCACCGATGACGTGGAAAACACATACTGATAAACTAGGAAATTTCACCTCCAGCATATTCTTAACATGGTATGGTTTCCACGATCAAGAATCAGATATTGATAAGTACTTTATTACAGTCAGTCGTTCTTACAGTAATGTTGAGTTATCACATGGTACCCTCGTAGTAAATGCCAATTCAACTTCAGAGGATCAAAGCACACATATAAGTCTTCATGATCAAATACGAAAAGACGAATTGCTCATTTTGTCGATATGGGCACAAAATAAAGCAGGGTTGAATAGTTCAACTGCACGTGTCTCCGTGAACGTTTTGTCAACAATAGCCGATTCTGCCATAATATCACACGAGGAAGGTGTTTTAGAACTAGAGAAACACTCGTGTGATATCCACTTCTGTAACAAAGATTGTACGTGTGCAGTGATTGGCAAACCATGTGTAGATGTCACTAGTAACATGACATGTTCTGTTGTAAATGCATCTGAATTAGCAAATCAGCGACTACCTTATCTGCGTGTGTATGGCGGTTTGCAGAACACTCCTCAAAACACGACTGCATCATCGGCATGTCTTTCCGGACATTGGATGTTGGCTAATGAAAGTGACATAGGACTTGTAAGCCGCTTCGAATGGAGCATGAGTTTACTTGGAGAGCCTTTTGGTGAGGGAATATTTGACCTAAAGAGAGAAATTCCCTGGAAAGATGTTGGACTTCGAGACAAGATAGTTCACTGCCTGTCTGTAAATCAAAGCCTCGAACACGATAGGACATATATCATTTACGTGAAAGCATGGTATGGACCAGAAACCAGTTCAATTTTCAAATCTGATCCCATCAAAGTTGATCACACACCTCCAGCTATTCGCAGAGGGCAGTTTATAAAGGATTCTAACATATTTTGTACAACTGATTTTGATTTTATTGACTGGATGGATACAATCACAGCTTGTTGGGAAAATGTATTTAGCGAACAACAAAGCATGATAACGCATTACACCATATCTCTGGGGACAACACCAAAAGGCAAGTTCTGTCTGAAAATAATAACTCCTGGATTCTAAAAGTTTTGTTTTTTTATGAGGAATTTAACGTTGCTTTAAGAATTTTTCAGTCATATCGCGACGTCCAGCTCATTACAGGTGGAGGAAGACCCCGAGGAACACCTGAGCACTATGTCAGACACACAGCGCACCCGCGTAGAACCACCGACCTTCTGCAAGCCAGCTGGAAGGTTTCCTCACTTGAAGAATCCGAAGTGCCCAGACCGGGATTCGACCCACAGCGGTGAGGGGCTGAGAGATTGCAAGTCAATGACTATAACCACTCGGCCATGGAGGCCCCATTGATTCTAAAAGACATAAGGAATGAATTTTATATAATATCATACAGCTAGTATAGTTGTATAGTAATTTCATGTTACTCCAGTAACAATTTTAATTTCAGTCTACCGTCGCAATCGCTAACATAGGTTGCCTTAGATTATGTTTTTCCACTAAAACTATGTTTAAGCTGTGTGGTATATGTTTTTAAGGTATAACTTTATACCAAAGGACAATTTGGTATAGTTCCCGCTATTGACCATTTAAAATTTGAATTGTAAATAAGTTTTATCGATCTACAAGTCTGTCTCAATGAAAATGAACTACATGTCTTTTATACATTTTTTTATTCAAATTCAAATATGTTTCAAACTTGCTTTACATGACAAAATATATTTTTTCCAGCCGATGACGTTTACACCAGCACTAATGTTGGCCTTTCGACGAATCTAACCTTAAGCAACTTAACATTGTCCCATGGTACGAAATACTACTTCAGCGTCACTGCCTATAACGATGTTGGTCTTCATACTCGCTTATCATCAGATGGTTTTGTCATTGACATGGATAATCCTGTAGCTGGAATTGTATTTAATACAGGGAGACATATGGATGCTGAGTACCAGTCCTCAATTACAAGTCTGACGATATCCTGGCACGGATTTATTGACCATTACTCGGGAATCAAGTCCTTCTTTGTCGCATTCCTTGAAGACATCGAGCTAGATTTGATTCATAACAATAATGAAACATTTACATTGAGTAATATAACTGTTCCTACGTTTACAGATGTCGGTCTGCGTAATATGCATACATTTGAAAATGTAAACCTAGAACATGGCAAGACATACAACGGCCTGGTCAAAGCTGTTGACGCAGCAGGTCATGAAAGTAATGTTTCAGTTTCACATGGTAAAACTGTGGATTCAACCCCACCTGAACAATTTCAGTGTTTGTCGTACCAAACGGTTTTCCGCGAAACAGACGTTTGTTCAAAGTTAAATAAATATAAGCTTATTCGAAAGTTTGATTTTAATGCCAGTTCGTTTTATAAGATATCCGGCTCAATGATGGAAGGTGACACCAGTACAACCGCTGAGCTGACGATTGACAGATTGAGCATCAATTTGCCGTTTGTTGTAAGCCATTCAGGGTCGTACGATTTCAATTACACATATCTGTCCGAGCAGGCTGGAGAACGCGAAATAGTAATGCATGGTGTATGCCGTCCCAATGTTTCTGCGGAAATCTCCATGAGCCAATGTACAGAAGTGGGTCCTACCAATGATCCGGCAGTAACTATTCGACAGACTGGATTGTCTGTTGTGTCAATAAACGTCATGGTACTGGATCACGAAAGTCAGATAAGTAAGGTACGTCAGCAATCGTAAAAGGTAATTCCCTGTAACAATGCAATTCAATAAATACATACATGCATGTAAACGCACGCACGCACACGCGCTCACATACTTAGGACATACTTAGGCAGACACAACAGTCTGATATCTTTTTTGCACTTGTGATATTGGTGTATATCAATTTTAGACCAAGGACGTTTTGAAAAGAGATCAAAATTTCATGTCGCATTTAATTTCTTCCTGAACAAAAGCATCTAACGCAGTTGTGAGCATTTGCGTGATTGCAAATGTCTTTAATGTGGAGCTGATGAAAGACGACTCTGTGTTAAAGTTGATTACAAGTTCGTCATCTTTGCTGCGTTAAGCCTTTGACAAGCTTTTCTTTTCATCTATAACTATTTTGAATTGAACAGAAAAGTTTGTGAAAATATCTTCCACAGAAGCAAACCTCAAGTTGTCCTAATGAAAAGTGAACTTGTTGGAAATTTTGTAAAAATTAGTCCATCTTTAACTTCAGAGTTGAACACCATTCACACCATGTCCCATTGCCGAATTAAAAAAGATTCTAAATCTTGGAGATATACATTAAATAACCGCAGTTCTCAAACACATAATTGTACCGGATACCTTAAAAAAAACAGGATGAATTTTGAAACATCATATTATAAGCATATTGGGTTTAAGTAAATGTTTATCTTGCTACATTTCATTGATCTGAAATGTGTCCATATGATAAGCCACTTGATTCCTAAGATCTTAACTTAACTGATTCCTGCGATTGGGACAGGCTAGACTTAACTGGTACACTGTATTTAAGTAGTTCATTCATATTTTCCTTTCGTTTGTTCGTATTGCTTTGTTTCTTGTTTGGGATTTGGTATTATTTCACACATACACAGCTCAGTCATATAGCATGTTTTTTCCAGCTTTTCTTAGTGCAGGATGCCCACACGTGCCTTTGGGTAAAAACACCGACCTTCTGCAAGCTAGCTGGCTACTTTCCTCACATGAAAGATTGTATGGCCTGAGCCATGATTCAAATCGATATATTTACATCGGTGCAGGGCCAAGTGATTACAAGTCGACGGCTTTCACCACTGAACCACTAAGGCTCTTAATTATCGTGTATGATTCGCTGCATCTACTAAGGTTTAGAAATGACACAGATTAACTCATCGTCATACGCATGTTCCACATACAATAAATGTAATATTCAACTTGTGTTTTTTCAGATGCTGATAGGACTTGGAACAACGCCTGGCGGTTTTCAGATCCGACCCTTGTCTCCAGTTCATAAGACGGCCAATTTCGTGTTTCACGTTGATGTACCACACGGAACTAGTATATATGCCACTGCAGAAGTCACAAACCATGCCGGACTTAGAGCTGTGTTTCGTTCGTTACCGATAACAATGGACAAGACAGCTCCAATAATACCTGAACTGCCTGACGTCAAAGTAGTCAATCTGACAAACACAACCGAAGCAGTGGCTGTCTCATGGAAAGTTGAAGACAGAGAAAGTGGGGTAAAAGTCTGTTTCTGTGCTTTAGGTAAGCACGTCGTTTTTAAATGAAGTGATTACAAATAATTGAAGTTATCATTCGATAGTCTTTTCATAATAGCATAAAATTCGAGTCTACAATTTCTTTCTGTAATTTAAGTGCACTTTTTAAACATTATATATACTTGGACAACTATTTATATTTTCAGGAAGGAAGCCAGGTTCTACAGACATGCGTCACTTCTTCAATTCAGACTTACCTGACTCTTGCATAGTAAACAACATAACACTCGTGCATGGTGACGTCATATACGCCAGAGTCCGTTGCGTAAATGGGATTGAGTTGGCTACAGAAAGTTCATCCCTCCCTGTTTTCATTTCGAAAGAACCACCGTCTACGGAAAAAGCGTCCCTTACAATAGTTCAAACAAACGTTGAAAATCAGTCGTCTACATTTTACCGAGTACAAGGTCACACAACCAATTATACGTTGGCTGTGCAATCCAACACGACCCATATAGAAATACAATGGTCAGATTTCTCTGATACATTTGGTATACAACGATTTGAATATCGGCTTCTTCAAGGAAAAGATTCAGTTATTGGCTGGACGAGTGCTGGAAAACAAACGATGACTGCTATCGATGGTGTCCATCTGCAGTCAGGGACAATCTACTCTGCTGAAGTAAGGGCGCTGAATGTTGGCGAACATGTCAGCAAAGTCTTGAAAACTGATCTACTTGTTCTCGGTTCAGAACCAAAATTGACAGGTAGGTTTGATAAGAACTAAGTAAAACGGGTATATCTAAGATGACACATAATTTGAAACATACTTCAATGTTACCTAACAAATTATCAAATTTCAAAGATAAAGTGTTATCAATTTATTACAATTTGCGATTATTTGAATTTAAGATGTCGATGTTGTACAATACTTTACTTTAGCATTTGGACATCATACATGACTTATCATTTCAATCAGATTACAAATTGACGTTTGGAAAATAAATGATTGATGCAAGTAAGTAAGGTACAGATGACAAGTATAAATAATATTGTTTATATAAAAAATTACTGAGACTCTGAAGCCTGAAAATCAAAAAAAATTGAAAACATTAGATACTTTTGTTTATAAAGGTTTTGAAATGGGAAACAATCTTCAATAATTTTAATATCTACGTATATGTTTAATTTTCATGTAAATAAGTCCTTCTCTCAATTGTTGAATCAAAGGGAAGTGATATAAATGTATATTTTAAAATGTGATGTAAATTTATTTCCCCATAGGGAATGTTGTATTTTATCAATTTTTTTACCACAATTGCCAACTATATGTAAATGTTTGTTACCTGTATGTGGTACGGTTAGCTTAATGCCTTATTTCCAGAATAAAGTCTATCTATCTACATAACATTACCGCGCTATATAGCATCAATATATAAATTTGGCACTGGCTTTCGTTGAGTTGGAATTTGTTTTATAAAGAGAACGTCACATTCGTAGGCAAGCTAGTTTTTATCAATTTAAAAAAAAATCGATTAATAAATGCCAAATTGAATGACAACTCATGTAATAGCCTCTTTATATCGAGAATAAATATTTGGTGCAATTGAAAACACCTTAAACAAATACAATGCATCTTTTAAACAGGAACATCAATGCAGTTGACACGTTCTGGAAAATCATTACATATCGACTGGTCGCACGTGTACGATCTAAACAAATATGCTGCCCACACGTACTTACTGACGATTGGCTCCAAGTATGGGTACAATGACGTCACTGGTGACCATTATACCAATGGGACAACATTCGCCATTGAAATTCCTGCTTCTACATTGGTGACGCCAATTGTACATGAACTGTTCATTGATCTGACCTGCACATACGTAACTGGACTGTCCAGTTCTTACAGAACAAGCTACAAACTGTTTTGAGGTTGTCCATGTATAACAACATTAGTCATTCAGTTTGGAGCAACAATTTATGTTTATCCGTCCAGATTATTAAAATCTTCCGTCCACATTCATACTTCCCTTTCTATATTGATAGTAGTTTTATGTTCTTGATATAATCAGATTTTGTTATGAATTTGATTGAAATAATTTATAGTGCTTAAATTATTTCCACTGACTATTGTAAAACATATTCGTGCATGTTTCTAATTTATGTACAAAATAACTTTACGCAGAACGATACAGTTATAACGCCAAGCACAGCAATAGAAAGGCCAGAGACAGAGTAAAAACAGCAAATAAA
>JAULCC010247509.1:0-12496 GCA_032358795.1 Nuttallia obscurata | reverse complement strand
CACATGTAATGAGCTGGACGTCGCGATATGACTGAAATACTGTAAAAGCGACGTTAAATTCCAAATAAACAAACAAAACCTGCATGGATTCTCAAATGTTGTTCTTTTAAAGTTGCATTTGAAACTCGTAATACTTTTCCACAAAACACATATTGGTGATTTCAACTTACTTGCAGTTTGTTTCTTCCTTTAATGAGTTGTATAAACACTGTCCATTATTTTGACACATTTGGTTTGCATCCAAACAGTAGGAAGTGCACTTCATTTGTTCTCTATGTGAGTTTCAGTGAAACCCCTTTCCACACGGATTGCCATAGACTAAGCAAAGGTCTCTGTTCACCACTTAAAATACAAATTCACAATGCTAACACCATTGTATTTTTTCAGAAGTATATTTGTTTTGAATACGCTTGGGGCGTAAAATGGTTGACCATGCAGAAAACGTTCTGTCATTATCAAATATACATATTAATGTGTCACGAACCACTTGATAGTTGATAGTGATTTAAACTTCTTATCAGACAATGTTAACAGTATCTATTTAAATCACAAAACAGTGTCACGATGTTTTTTCAGCGTTTTCAAGAATACTGGAAGAGTTTAAAGTGTTTAATGACATGAAAATACCATGATAATTATTAGAAACAGCATGCTACCTATTTTTCAAAAGATCAATTTGCAATATTCATGATTATACTTTGTAAACATACGATTTTATTGCATGCAGTTTATATTCAATTAGTATGCTTTAAATGTTCTTTTAACTGAGATGTGATTTTCTTTTCATTTTATACTCGAAGGCTGCATTGGAAAATTCCTTTCTAGTGCCATTTTCTACACGCCTGGTAGTCACTGGCACCACCTCTTTCGGGAGGTGAGTAGAAAAAAAAGCGCATGCTGCTTCCGAGATGGAGCTTAAGTAGCGGAAGTTTTGCGGAAAACGACACAAACTGTAGAGGTCAGTCGATTATTCTATTGTTAGTGATGATTTTAATACATTTTTTAAAAAAAAAAAGGGCAATGTTATGCCACGCACAAATTACTATACTTGGCGTATCAGCAGATCGATTGGCCGTCAGTATGAGAACATGTGCAAGTTGTGAAAAAGCGCTGATTCAAAACGCTTTTAGCCATTAGGTCATGAATTCTGCCTAAATTACACATAACAAACATTTCACAGGCATAACGCATTTGCCTACGATATGTACTTTTGCTACGAAACAATAATCGAATAGTAGCAGCGATTCTTAGCCAACCATGTCCGGTTTTACCGGAGAGGTGGAGCAAATGCCAATGCGGCTGCGCTAAGGACTGGAGATGATGCATAGGCATACTCAAATTAATTGGCATAATGCACCGGTCTATTATTGCAGAAGCTCAAAACTTGTAATTGTTCCACATAGATATTTGAATCATTTTCCGCAAAGAAATGATAATAGTATCAGCAAATATCGGTCATCGTGTGTCCAATGTGGCTAATGATCCGCTCACAATTGGTATAAACTGTTAGCGTATGCCGTATCTTAGATCAGTGTAAAAGCTTACATAATATATCTAAAACCGACGTTAACGTCATCATACAAATATCAAAGGAAATTGAACATGCTTTAGGTTTTGATCACTCGATGACAGAGGACCCACATATATCTACAGTAAAGCCCCTCTAAAGCGATCCTCGCTGTATACTGTCAGTGGTCCATTAAGATAAGTGTTCACTAAAATGCAGATCAAAACATTTCAGAAAGCAAACAATCTGGAGCCTGATTAGAAACGCGTATTGGTCAATGATCAAGCTTGATTGTTTGTTTCACGATATGCTTTCTATACCTTCTCAATAATTAAACTCCGAGTCAAATTGCTGAAGAAGTAAAAGAGACACACGTTGCATATTAGTTATTTTCCGATACACGTGTCTCATCTGGAACTAGACTGTTTGCAATGGTGAAATCCGATATGAATGTAACACGCAATATATTAAAACACGGAAATACTATTTTGCTAAATAAGCAAACCTAGTTTGTTCGTTCACTTTTTCTCATCAATTTCAGATTATGCTTGATATATGCAAAGTTACTTTTGGAATTGCTTATACACTGATAAAGTACTGGCTTCATCTGGTATTATCCCTTTCTCTCCAGACATACACGATTTGCTTTCCATACTTTCAATTAAAGAGTTCTTTAATCACTACTATGATGTTTACACATTTAACTTTCAACACTTTGATACTCTAAATCACTTCATTTCTATGTTTGTCTTTTCATTAGAAATAATGGGAAAAGAAGTTTACCTAATACAACATGTCAGTGTTATAATTATCATTTTGTAAATACGATTTACTACGAGAAAACTCCTCGAGAAATGTAGAGTTTCATCTCAGTTTTGGTTAACTATACTTCAACACAAAGCATTAATAATTCTATTGAGTTTTGAAGGAGGTTTTGCTAATCATGCCAAAACTAAATATGTACTGATAAGCGTGAGAAAACAAATAGTGTTTAAATTTACGTTCATTCATCACAAATTTAACGCAAGTTTACTTTTTAGCTAAAAGTAAAACATATGCATACACACCCTGGCAATAAAACAATCAATCCTTTATGAGTAATCTCATTTTAATGCCAAAATGATAAACCGACAGATCCGTGTGCGTTGATAAACTCAACTTAAATGACAAGAAAAATTGCAACTTCAAGACAAATGAGATGTGATATATAGTTCTATTTGGTTTTATGTCATTCAGTACAGTTCAAATATTCACTTAAATTATACCATTTTTGAAGCATCTAAGATTACCATCATTAAGTTTTGTACCGATAAGCGTGATGAAACAAAAAGTGTTTAAATTTCATTAAATCCACTGTTTTATATCTACCTAGGAAATGAAACTACCTAGGATTTCGTCTACCTGCATGCTTGGTAACCTGGTAGGAGTACCGCCTTGTCAGATCGGTACCCTATATAAATATGTCCTTACAGAAGATCTAACTTAAGATCTAAAATTGCGTTAATCATATGTATAATTTCCTATGCTTAAAAATCCCCATTCTCTATTTACATTACTTGTTTAAACAACATGGACGCTCGTACAGTTGTTATTTATGTTTAGTTCACTTCAAGATATTTTGCGATAATGTTAAACAGATTTAAGCGTTATCCGTCAGGCTATTTATTCAGATTGAACACATGAACTTTTCTCTCTTAAAAGACAGAGAGCTTTTTAATTTTATTCCTATATTATTTCGAACGGCTTTTAAGTTTCTGATACGATGTTTTGTCAGATAATTGTGATTGTATTTTAATCAAACGCCTATTATTTCGAAATATCTAGGTCAAGGTCAGGATCAAAGTTGTTCGCGCTATCAAATCTTTCATCTGATTTTCATTGAATAACTCCGAGTTATAGATTGGCAAAAACAGAGGGTTTATAATTTTACGTAAAAGTCATTTATTTTCATTGAATTTTTATTACACTTGGCCGGACTATTTGCCTTTAACCCTTAGCCTGCTAATAAAATGTAGTCTGCTTAAACTGTCGTCTACCTAGATTTTAAATTTCATCAGAATCGCCCAATATTTGGGGAAACAATTGGCTGGATGTCAAACAGCTTGGATTTTGATTTGACGCCGAGTTACTAGGCGTCTCATCTGGACCCAAGTTGTTTGTAAATTCTATCACTTTCGCCCTAGGTAGGCTTAAGATTAAGATCAGTGTGAATATTGCATAAACGTGTATCATTCTTTTTAAATATTCAACAGTATTTTCTCGAATCTTCACTATACTTTGTTGGGCATTTTATCTGTGTCAAAATGAAAATTCGATTTTAATGGGGTTTCATTGTTATAGTCATGAAATAGGCACGTATGTCTTGCATTTATTTCAGTAGCAATACAGTGATAAATTCGCTTAAAATAAAAAACATACTGATAACGACACAGGAAGACAATAACTACTAGCTTGCATATTTGTGTGTGAACCAGTTAAGAAAGTATATTGCTTTCAGTTTCAACAACACAGTAGCTATTACGCTTCAGCCTGTATATATGGAGACGAAAATTACATGTTCTTTCTCGATGTTGCTTAGTTTGAGCATGAGTGAGTTTCTTGTATCTCTTGTACGGCGATAATTAAGCCAGTAATAGTATGTGTTCAATTAGAAACAACATTCATTGAAATGTCGGTATTCGTATTAAAGAAGCATTAAATAGCTGGAAAACTGAAATTAACGAAAACATGTTTCGTTATTCATTTCATTTAAATTTCCAAAGTGATGAAATAAATTATATGCGTTAATTTTGTATACGACAAAGGTACATGTTAAATGCCACATGTTAAATCGAAAACAAGTAAACAAAGATACAAAAAGTAATAATTTTTCAAATAGAGTTTTTAAAAAAAAGAGAATTGGACGAAGCCTTCAAAAATTCAACATACCTTGTTGATCACTTAAGATATAAAAGCAAAATTTGGCAGTAAAACGCCTATGGCAGATTTGAAAATATGAATATGATGAATTTTCACAATACGTGTTTTAATTTAATTTTTCTTTTATTTCCATGTAACGATATTAATTTAAGTTTTAATATGCATTTTATTTTCTACAACGTCTTTTTTTTTAAATGGCCATGGTTTCTTTATTGAAGCTTAATTTGAATTGGCTTCTCATTTAATTTGTCCCCTGCAGTGCACGTACAGCTTAACATAAGGAACTAGAAATGAAGTCTAACTCGTGTATGCATTTCAAACCAGATCGCAATTGTACCGATGGACGGTTAAATTAATTAAAGCGTTCGTTAAACAAGCATAAATTATCTATACTATTGCCGAAGTACCATAACGTCAGCCTAAAATATCAGGCGAATATACCTGACTGTTCATAAACATAGACGTGCAACAGCCCTAATATAAAACGTGACTCACATTTGAACACATTAAGCAAATTACAAAACACACAAAATGTTTAAATTCACTAAGCGATTGAAACGTGAGACATTCAACTAATAATTAATTTTAAATTTCACTCAGGAATATTTCAAACAAATTGAATTGAAACATAATATTTATAGTCATGGAGAGTCAGTTTTAAAAGGTAAGTAGCTCTAATTACACATGTTAGGTTGTATGGGTTACTAGATTTACCACAGACAATGTTACGCAGGTTTCGACTTTTAAAACAAATGGTCCTAACTTTTACAGAATTTAACATCCAAACATGTTCACATGAATATAGAAAATTACAAACCTTCTGAAACTGCTGCTTGCATACTGTTGTTCGGTGTTATCATTGCAATGCCATTTATGGTCTGATTTTTAATGTTATTTTCTGCAGTCTCAATATGAGCCTTTAGGTGAGAGAGCTCTGTGAGTCCTTTATAGACTGCTATATAGTTGCACACTATACTGCCATTCCTAGAAACACCAAATACGTATACGTGGAAATATACACAAGATCTAGATCTGTTTTAAATAAAAATGAACTCGCGCTCCTTCTTCTATCGGAATAAATATACAATTATAATTTTTTAACCGAAATGAAGTGGGTTTACTTGATTGGAAAAATTCGCGTTTTTTGTGTCAAACTGCGTTTAACTACATTTAGATATGAAAGTTTTCAATATATAGTTGTTAAAACGTCTATAAACGCTTACACTTGTTACATTTCTAACAGCTATCAACTGCTTATCTAGCTTTAATTCCTTTTATGTAATAGATCTATTTAGCCTGTATATCAAATTCGATGTTGTCTGCTCCTGCTAAAATGAGGAATACAGTACTGGTGGTTTTCGTCTGATACTTTTTCCATGAGCATTTCAAACTTTGCCCTCCTGTGAGATAGTAAAAGTATGTACGTAATGTTTTAATGGTTCAATGAAGAGAAAAAATGTATTTTCCATTTATGCAGAATGCCATGATTCGCTACTCGCCATTGTCCGGCAAGCTCTTACAGTAACCTAGTTTGTTTATTTAGGATGCACCAGATATCGCGAGTATCCATGTCGATTAGCGCCAATACGCCAAGTTTAGTCCTATATTTGTTTTCAATATACCTCAGCATGCATGATTTTTCAATCACACATTATTCCTTATTCATTCTCAAATAAATTTTCTTATGTCCCAAAAAAAAAACCTGTCCGATTACCTGGTAGAACCAGTTCTAAATTAAGCAGCAGAAGTATGGGGTCATCATGCAGGACCAGACATTGAGACAGTTAAACAATATCTTATGTTGTTGTGTGATAAACGATCAACAATACCAGACGCACTCTATGGTGAATTAGAGAGATTATCAATGTCAGTCTATAGAATATTAATTATAATAAAAAATACTGGGTAAAAATATAAAATGTCAATCTTTTTTATATCGAACGTATGAGATGTTGAAAATGGATGTAGATAAAGGCCTATCATATAAACACTGTACTAGATACACGTAGACAATCATTCGTTTGGCAAAATCAGTTCAGTATGATAATTGATTACAATAGTATCAAACATAGAACTATTGATATATATATATTCTTGAACTTCGCATACTTCTATTAATATTTCAAGGTGATTAGAAACACATTGTAAATTTAAAAACGAGTTATTGTTTGAAAATTATCTGGATTTTATAATAAAAAATAGTTTAGAGTATTAGAAACTAACTTTAGATTTTCTTCACACAAGTTATGAATTGGAACAGAATGGTATCATTACATGAAAGTTTGAAATAATTTGTAAACACTGTAACTCTGGATTGATTGAAAACGAGTTTCTCTTTATTCTAATATATAATAAATACTAACAGTTTAGGCAAAATACCTGAAAACATACTACAGTACTTGGCCAACATTCCAAAAATTAAGATCATAATGTCGTTACAAAACAAAAAGGGTCTTACGTTATTTGTCAGCGTTAATTTACTTTAATTATTTATGGTACATATATTTTTACACCATATTTAGTAACCTACCACCATTATTTACTTTAAAAAACTGTTTCCTTTGCATTTAGAGAAATAACATTCACACAGCCTTTCCATATAAAAGATACGAGACAAATAATACGAACGCTGCCATTTTCTGTTCTGTTTTGTTTTGATAAAGCTTTCCTTTCACCTTGTGATATCCGATGTTGTTTTCCTAGATAATTGGCGAGGTGCCATATTTTTTGATCACGTTTGACTTTACTCAACGATAAAGGTTAGCTTATCAAGTCGAGTTGACATGATCAACTGGTTAACGTTACGTAACGGAATGCGTCAACCGAAAAACACCAGTGACACACATTTCAGTTTGACCATAAGCTGTGGTAACCCACTACTGAAAAGAGACTAGGGTCCGTGATTATAAATTATAAATAAATAATACAGTTCAATATTTCCTGCATTTTTATTGGTTTAAATGTATCATGTGATATATCTGAGCCAATCATAGTTAAGCATATTTCTGAGAATGATTTTGAGTCTACGCTCAATAATGTTTGTTAATCACGGTGCCAGTACTTAAAAACAATACAGATGGTATTGTAACGTTATTAAGATTAAATTTTACAAGGAGAGAAGCAAACAAAATGTTCACTTACTCGAAGCCATTTATTTGTATGTGATCAAACCCTGCCATAGTTTGAAATGCTTCAGTCAGCTGAAAATTCAAACAAATGTGTATTGAGAAGACACAAGATAATGTATAAGCTAAATAATAGTCAAAGGTATTGTTTCAAATATAACACATATATTGAAATTCAGATGAACAACATTTACTAGCACAAAATCATGATAAGGGTTTACCAGCTCAAGATACATTCAATTTCATGTTCATTTATATTACTTTAGCATCGCTACTTTATTTCTAAATTATGATAAAATGATGGAAATCATGACCATCCAAAAACAATTATTTCGAAATACTCAGGAAAAATTTGAGATTGTGAAAAGGTATATTTTAAACATGCTTCCCTACAAACAAATAATAGACCGAATAATAATTACGATGTGTGTTACAACCAATACTCCTTGTGTGTATCAACTTTCATGTCATCTCTTTATAGCAAAGAAAACTAACACCACCATTTTCACAACGCGTTTCGACTTCAATAAAGTCTTCTTTAGATGAAAGTCATCTGGTAAATTCAACATATATTGCCTAATACCAAAGTCTCAAGACAAAAGCAGAAAACTTACATGATACACGATGTGCTTAAGAGTATTTATACATAGCTTTGTTGTACATGTAACTTATTATATTGCAGTGTAGTTCATTATTATAGTTTCTATTGTCGAAAAAATGCCTTAAAATAGCGAACGTGTATTACATTTTAGCTTTGTGAATTGTAAGGGGTTACACATTTCATTGTTTAAGTTTTAATGTTAGAGTAATTTTATATGAACAAATATCTAACTCAGAGGGGTGCTCAAAGCAGGTACTCTCAAAACAAAGTTTATTTGATCTTTAATTGCTTTTTATTATATTTTGTTTATTAATCATTGAACGTTAAAACTCGCGTCACGATAGAAATAAATTTGATATTTATACCTAATTTATTTTACAACGATTGCGAAAGTTCTTACAACTTATATAAATCACTCTCTTTGGCCCGGATGGAGGCGTTTTGTGGTATTTTTATTGTTGGGGGAAACTGGAGTACTCAAGGAAAACCTACGTGTCCGGACGGGAGACCACTACAGAACCATCTCACATACTAGACCTGGCTGGGAATCGAACCGAGGTTGCGTTGGTGAGAAGCGAGCGCGTTACCACTGCGCTATCCGATCCCCCATACATTTGGTTTGTTTCCCTAACTGAAGTATTGTACTTTTCATAATCATCAGAACAATGTTTAAATTAAAATCATGAACTCTGTTCATACAAAACTATATACACAAATAACTTTTTTATCTTTTTTTATTATGTATGATAAATCACTCCGTATACTGATTATTTTTTTGTAGAACACATCTCATGTTATTCGGCTTCAAGATTTCAAATTGACTCATACGGTTAAAAGAAGTGCATGGCTTGCCGCCTAGAAAACGACATATGTACATTTATATAGTTGAAATATAGGTAAAATATGATTTTTTCATTGCATGAAATAGAACCTTACATAAATAATGCATTAAAAAACTGAAAACTATTATGTTGACTACTAAATGAGCTACATACCTGTATTCGAAAATCACTGGCCAAGGTTATGTACTCCGTGGATGAGGTGTTTTGCAAAGTTCTCGTAAAATTCTGTTCGATCGAAACACTGAATTTGATTTGTAGTAATAGGTCGTCTAAACAATAAAACCATTTCAGTTAGACTTTTCTTAAAATCTTAATTTTCATATTGCTACGTCACAATGCATACAACGCTATTTGATGTAAACAAAACCTCTTAATACTAGAACAGATTGCGAGAAAATAGGCAAATTAAAGGTACACCGTACTTTCATTGAACATTGTGATATTGTACTAACTCAGCTAACTATATGAAACTCTACATAGTAATTAATCAATAAATGTCATATAATTACTTAAAAAATAACCACTTACATTGGGGTCAAATCTTATTTACCAGCATGCAGATGTATTTCCAGGCGTACAATGTCTGTATGACATTGCTTTGTTTGGATTATCAGGAACGTCTCGTTGGGGGCATTTTCATCTTCAAAGTTTTGCAATATAATTAGTTACACTGATATTTGTATGGACAGGTGTACAAACTGGAAAGGTCATCGTTTAATTCTTAATCATGCTATTTTGTGTTTTGTCGTAAAGAAAATAAAGAAAATATAATAACATTGTTTGGGATAAACGCAAATATATATTCATCACACGATTAGTCCCGATTCTGTAAAAGTGCAACCAAGAAGGGTATACATTGTCGGCAGGCCAATAAGTCTCAAAAACATATATCTGACTGTATATACATCATTTCTTGGGACCAATTCATGAACCCTAACCATATTACACTCAACAACTTTATAGATGGAATAGGTTTTCATTTTAACAGATAACAATTTAAAGTTGTATTGTTTATGAGGCATCGTTGCACAGCATGTCTTGCAGCTAATGGACCATACACACGATATTGACTTTTGTGAACTCACTGTTTTCACCTAGTGACTTTATTAAGTGTCGTAAAATATGTAATTTGTTATCTGCTAAAATGGAATTACTACAGATGATGTCTACGAGTATGATATAGATTATTGTTTGTTCCAAATACAAAACTATTTTATCACATTTAGTGTTAAAATCATCAAAAACTGGCTGGTGCGTTAGTAAAGTTGTTGAGTGTAGTACTCTCCTTTCTTCAAACATAGGAAACGGTAAATATTGGTCCAGTTAGTATGAAAGATTTCAACTTTGCAAATTGGAGTTAAAGGTTTTTGTGAACAACATTCATATCATCATTTCAATAATGTGTGGAGAATGTTTGGAGTTTTGGTCTTAAGCGGAAATCATGCAGTCCAGACTCTTGGGAAAGCAGCAGATAGGGTGTCCAGTTAACTCTGATTTCGTCGTGCTGACGCATTGTGGCTGACATCCTACACAAAAAGTGGCTGATCACCACTGCTGCCCAGTCACCAGTAGAGTGTTACAGGTTTTCAAAGAGGCGAATCACTCAGTAACTGATGGACACCCTGCTGATTATGTTTGTAATAAGCAATTCTATATTTTATTACCTCAACTAGTCTGTTTTCTATACTAAACGTGTTAGAGACAACATATATCTTTTTACAATTGAATGAAAGTCTTTTAATAATGAGATATTGAAGATCAACTGTTTATAATGTGTTTACCTTTCTGAATATAAAAGATTCTGTTATCGGAAAACAACGGTGTTTTTGAAGAGGTCTTTATCGTTGTGAACGTTGTTGTTCTTGTGGAATAAACAATATGTGCTTTAGTGGTTGTAGACGTTGCTAGTTCAGTCGTTGAAACGTCAGATGATATAGATGCTTTTGTAGTGATAGACGTTTCTAATTCAGTCGTTGAATCGTCAGATGATATAGTTGCTTTTGTAGTGGTGGACGTTGCTGGTTCAGTCGTTGAAACGTCAGATGATATAGTTGCTTTTGTAGTGGTAGACGTTGCTGGTTCAGTCGATGAATCGTCAGATGATATAGTTGTTTTTGTACTGGTAGACGTTGCTGGTTCAGTCGTTGAATCGTCAGATGATATAGTTGATCCAGTGGAGGTAGACGTTGTTGGTTCAGTCTTTAAATTGTCCGTTGTCGGATTCGTCGTTGTAGGAGTAACGTCTTGTATCAGTATCAAAACAGCTTTTGAATATAAGAGAAGTGCGGTTGTTTTTAGAAAAGGTTATCAGACATTGTAAATGAACCGATGTTGTATATATCTTTTAATTTGATTAAATATTAAAAACAAGAAAACAATAAGCATGTTCATTGAGAACCAAATGTGGAAACATCCATCAATTCGTTACTTAAACATTTGTTAATTATTCTGTTTAAAAAAAGAAAACTGCATTTTAAAAGCGCAAATAACGTTTGAATCTCCTTTTTATTCACAATAACTTAATCAGTTTGTTTTGTAAAAATGATAAAGCGGTCACGTAAATGTTGAATTCTAACCTTACCGAAAAAGAGATGATGATATATTCAATAAACTCAAGTTTTCAGACTCACCATATATTAATAATACTTGCAGTCTTTTAACTTCCGGCATGGTCAGATTTAGTTATTTGGTTTCCTCTATTTGCTATATCTGATAAAACAAAAACCCAAAGAGATTTATAAACAGTTTTCATTTGTTTTTCTGTAACATAATTAATTATGTATCTCTAGGCTATGCCCGACACCAATACGACCCACACAAACGCTTCCCGATTGATTTGGATCAACCCCAACCATGCAAAAACGTTCCTCAATCTTCAGATGGGCATCGGTCGAGGGGGGGGGTATCCTAGGTTGGAAAGGCGCATATCTTGCATATCTTGTAAAAACTGGGTAAATCACATAAGGAACTCATTACAAGTAGTTGAAATGTACGTTCTAAAATAGTCATATATTCATTACATAATATAATTAAAATATTTAATTAATTGTTTTTTGCTCATAAAAAACAAAAAATAGTAAAATATAGAAAATATTAATACGCATGCCATTCGTGTTTATTAAAAAAGGGTATTGTTATAATAGTTTTTTAACGATTAATTACAAAATCGTAGCAGATCCCAGCAATATCGCAAGGCTTTCCACACTTTTCGTAATATTTCGAATAGTCTTAACACAGTCGGGGTTAAGTCGGTTAAGTTATGAAATGTACCTAATCGCCACGACTCATGCCGATCGCAGCAAATTTCTAACGCCGGTGTTATATAAAATTTTGACCTCGTGAAAAAAATGACCCGGTGGATCAATTTTCAACGTTGAGAATTGATCCGGACAACTTTTCCACACTAAATATTAATCAAAACAGCAGTTGAAAACTGGTCCTCTGTTAAATTTTGGTCCAGTAAGGGGTCATTTTTTCACGGTTATGTAAAACAATGTTTTTC
>JAULCC010247398.1:0-12496 GCA_032358795.1 Nuttallia obscurata | reverse complement strand
AATTAAAACAAATGAAGTTCTTTCATTCATAATTTATTTACATGAACATCATATTAATCAACACAAATTTTCATAACATAAACAAGCGGGTATTCTATTAAATACAAAGCATCAATAAGTACATGTTTACCCAGTAGCTAAAATTCCTTTCATCACATTTTCTCTTCCATTTTTGTCGATTAACGCATTTCACTGAGTTACTGAGTTGGTTAAAGTTTTAACAAATGCATTCCTGCATTGAACTGCGAAAAACTCTGAGAGAAGTGTCTGTCTGGCAGAACAAGCGCTTGTCCACCTTTCATGTGTCATCCGATGGATGACCTAGCAAAGAAGATTTAATTCTGATCTGGTGTCCGGGATACTCTCAAGGTATCAAAATGACACGCTTATTATAACAATACTTATTTGTACAAACTGCATACCAAATCATTAAACTTGTTACGTAAAGAACATACAAAGACAAACAAGCTTTACAAATAAGATGAACACATTCCGTTGAATATGCAATTGGCAATGTGTGAAAACTATAAGGTAAACAACTGCCGGTCGAGTAATACCAGTTGCTCAAGTTTTCCGTACTCAACTGATCAGAGGTAAATTTACATAAAAATAGAGGAAAAAGGCCGGGACTTAATGAGTAGATCATACGAGCCGGGGTTCTCGAACTATCTGTGCTCGAGCTTTCGAAGTTCAACTGTATATTGCTTATGACAATAGGGTCATGATGCAGCCAAATTCTGAATGTCAAGGTTATATTTGAATATTTATGCCCATTTTTGTTCAGCAGGAATGATTTTATGGTGACAAAGACAAAAGAGCTTTATTGAATACTGCATTGTGTCACACTGGGTCTGCACTGTTAGAGGAAAAAAGAGAGAAATATATTGCAATTACTTTTGTTAAAGGCCTTAAAGTAATTTATTTGTAAATAAATGTCTTCTTTATCATAATAAAGTTTCCTGTTTACAACCATCAATGAATTCGGGTTTGTTGTTTCGCTGTTGTTGTCTCTATATATGTTTATTATTATTACTGCATATTATTTATTTCAATATATTATATAGCTCCAAAGGGATTAAACTCTTATTTTACTCATTTAAGAAGAAGACCTTTTGATTACAATTTTGACTTTTGACCACTATACTAATACTATTAAGCTTTATCAGGCAGCTGACAATTGTCCTCCAACCTAGGTCTGTAACACTGCACTCCTTGTTTTCCACAGATGTCTGCATTCTCTCCAACACTAACCATATTGATAGGAACCATAACTTGTTATGATTTATCAGAATTTTAAAACACTGTACTGAAATTCCCATTACTCTGTGCTGTCTGTTTTATAGAGTTACTGCCCTTTTTATCAAGCTTTTTATCAAGTCTGCATCACATAAGCTCCAGTTTGTTATAAAAATGGAAAGTATGAATACAACATTTATATATATATATATATGCAATTTGCATCTACTGGGCCCTGCAACCCATAAACTTTCCCCATGCTCCAAGACATGGACAAGAATAAGACACTTGCATGAACATCAGAGATAACTTTTAGGATTTAAAAGGATAGAATTTCTGCGATTAAGTTTCTGTAGTGATACTGAAGTCCTGAATATCTTATACTTTTTATCTCAATGTAAATGAGATGTGGAAAGTTAATATTAATAACAGTCATGACGCCATAGACTCTGTACTGTTTTATGATGTCATAATCTTCAATTCAATCACTCATTCTCTGGTTAGAAACATGTCATAAGAATATAAGCAAAATTGTCTTAAATAAATAAAAAGAGATTTTTTTTATCAATGACTATTTTCTAGTCTTATTGAATCTTAGAACTTTGCACATCATCTGTCATCTATGAATTCGATTGTTTGTCTTTTGTTCACCTACCATCTCCAGATATTTTCATGCATGCATATTGAGTAGGATGAAAAAGAGTATCATTATTCTGTTGTTAAGGTTTTAGTTCTTATTGTCTTTGTCCTGTTTTGATTATTTCTACATCTGTTAGACAAACAGTACTGCTGCTTATATAAGCAGAATGTAGAATTAACTTGTCTAAGAAAGAAAAAAGGTGATCATTCAATGAGGATTTGGCTATAAATCTTGTTTTAGGATTCAGTAATCAATAGTAGCAGGCGTCATATGGCTTTCATTAAGGGAATATTTTACTCTTAGAAATTCCCAAAAAGGGCCTATAAAATTCCTGAAATTCTGGCAAAAATTCCTGAAAACTGTCCTATTGAATGAAAGCCCGGGTGTCATTCATTTGATTCTCACCTTCATCTTCTTCTTCAATGCAGAAGGTTGAAATAAACAATTGTACTCAGTGACATTTAAAGATGCTAGAAATTTAAACCTAACCAAATGAATAGTCATAACCCCTAGTTTGAATTATGAATATTCATTAGCATTTCCTTGATTTAAATTTATGATTTGTAGTTTGTGGGTCTATCTTAACACTTTTGACGCCAAATTTGAAAATGTCATCTGCTATAATTTTTATTAAAGTTTCCTCTATTACTTTAGAAAATTGTTGTAAAAGGCACGCCTTAGTAGTGATGAGTACAAACAATGTAGACTACATGGTTTTTATTTATTTAGTTTTAGTTTAAACATATTTTATTATTATAATTACAATAGGATTGGACACAAGTTATTACAACACTATTAAAGCTCTCTCCTAATAGATATACAAAATACATGGTAACATGACAACAATAACGAATGGACATTTACAATGAATAACATAAGAGGAATGAATGCACACGGTCAAAGAAAAGTAGTAACTAAAGCTAGGAAAATGTGACCTAATAGTTGCTTAAAATTATAAAAGTTAAGATTTATATAATTTTAAATTATACCAACATCCTGAGGCATACACTATGTAACTTTTATCTTTATGCAAACATGGCAAAGGTACACTTAACTTTAACCATGGTACATAAGGAGTAAGGATGAGAAAGGACAGATGGAATAGAAATAGTATAAAAGTTTTTTGCTCGACTTTTCAAGGAAAAGGCTAGCTATCCTACTCGCCTCAGCGTCCGCATCCGTGTCACACCTTGTTTAAGTTTTTTGTACCCGTTCATTTTTTTTCAGAATCATAAGAGATATTGCTTTGAAACTGACAATACTTGTTCACCATTATTACCTCCATCAACAGACAAGAGTACATAACTCTGTCATGGTTTTTGTAATACTTGTGGCCTTTTATCAACCTAGAGCTCTGGTTAAGTTTTTGGTACAAGTTCATTTTTTTTTTTTAAGAACCATGAGAGATATTGCTTTGAAACTGACAATACTTGTTCACCATCAATACCTGCAGACAAAAGTACAAAACTATGTCAAGTTTTTTGTATGAATTATGGCCCTTTGTTGACTTAGATATTACATTGAATCTGGGTAAAATTCTATTATTGACCCCCCCAAAGTCGAGCATGCTGTCCTCCGCGCTCTTGTTATACTAAATTATACTGGTCAACAACACTTGAAAAAAAAAAAATTATTTGCTGTTGGCAGTAAAAGGGATAAACTCATTTATTATTACTCCACTAGGTTAAAAGCATGGCATATCAAAAAAAACATTTCTGAGTCCATTTCTTAGGGGAGACCAGTACAAAGTGACTGATTTAAAAGTTAAAAAAGACTCAAATAAGGGTTCCAACCTAAAGCCTCCTGAGAGGAAGGAAGACTTTGTGTGGCAAACAATGCAGGCTCCATCTTCTTCTGTGGCACTTGAGCTATGATTTCTGTGTTCTAAATTGGTCATCAGATATACTAAGCAGTCTCTCTGGATCCGGTTTCTTTAGAAAACATAAATTATGGAACTCATATATAAATATTTTTTCGACAGAATGTTAGAAATGTAATAATTTTACACTAGGGTTTTTTGTCTTCCAAAACTGTTTCAAGTATATGTAGGAAGGTTTTCAGTTGCTTGCAGAAATGCTGTGCACCACTTGTTTAAAACCAAAGTTTAGATAACTATTCCTTCATTTATCTTCTATAACTCTTTCAAGCAGGTGAGTTATTTAAGTGGCTTGCATAAATATTATGTAAGATAGGTTAGAAACCAAAGTTTAGATAACTATCTATCAATTTATCTCCATCACTCTTTCAAGTTTGAAGTTTTTCAGTTACTTGCAGAAATGCTCGGGAGTATTAGTAAGAAATCAGAGTATGGTTAACTATTTATGCATTAAGATAAGTTAAATATCCTATGATAAGATAAACAACTAGTCAACAAAACATTTTTATCAGACAGACTTTAAAATTAACCGATAGCCAATAGAAATTTAAATGGGATAGCGGATAGACATTTTTCTCATTTAATATAAACAAACTCACAATTACTTTGAACACAGTTCAGTATTATAACTCAGGTCATAGCTATTATACATCTGGCTCTCTGGCTATACTGGAAATTCAAAACTTACAGTGCTGTATTGTCGTCTACTGGAAAAGTTTTCATCTGCCAAAATTCTACTCACGCCGCTTCCCCTTTTTTCTGTGTCATTTTTCAAAAGTCATAATCTGAGTGGCAAACAGTCTAGATCTCAGACCAGATGCTGCATTTAGTAGTGGATAGTCTAGATCAGATCGTAACTGTTTGCAAAGGTTATCTCTAGTTGGGTCTTCCTCTGAAAGGGTTAAATTATGTTTGCTATTAATTTACACAGAGGGTTTTCCCATTCAAGTACCAGTAGTGGTGCATTTTATCAATGTGCTATTAAGTGTGGTACTAAATTCATTGATTTTTATTATTAGCTACTGACACATTTATGATGGACTAATAGGGAAATCTTGTACTGTCCCTATTTCTAACCACTTTTGTTGCATAATTCCACATGGATCTGTACATGTGAAATAAACATTAAAAACAAAGTTACTCATGTGAGGCCTTCACACTGTGGGGAGTTGCGAAACATCAAAGACTAACAACACATCTTGCATCTCTTCATCTCTATTTAATTGTCGTCTGCTTAAATTATCTTCTGCTTTGATTTTAAAATTCATCGAATTCGCCAAAATCTGGAGAAACAATTGGCCGAGTGTCAAACAGCTTGGAGCTGGATTAGACACAAGTTACACAGCGTCTAATCTGGATCTAAGCTATTTGCAAGTTCTATCACGGTCGCCCTTAGCAGGCTAAAGGTTAAAAGAAATAGTCTAGTCCTCCAGTAACAGACTAACAATCTACCAGTTCATTTACAGAGGAATAGCCTATTTTTGCTTTACAGATGACTAATCCACCCCTCCCTTTTCAAATGAATAAATAATTATTGAGAAATAATCTTCACATCTATTTGTAGATTAACAATCTTCCCATCTTTTTATAGCCATCTACTCATTTTGTTACAGTCCACTTACCCCTTGACAATCAAATGATCTACCACTCCCTTAACAGTTGAATAGCCTTGTCATCCCTTTGTTAAACAATATTCCCTTCTTTTTTAAAGCTATCTACTCAATTTGTTACGGAAAACCAGTCTATACTTACCCCTTCACAATCAAATGATCTACCACTCCCTTTACAGTTGAATAGCCTTGTCATCCCTTTGTAGATAAGCAATCTACCCACATTTCTATAAATAAATAACTATCTACTCATTTTGTTACAGATGACCAATCTACTCATCTACTCAAGATGGCGCTGTGGTGTAGTGGATATATGGTATCCACCTTGAACCCTTCTTTTTGACCTTCATTTGACACCAATACTAGTTTCTTTTTAGGAAATGGACACAAAAGCGTTTCTTAAAGCCACAGGCTTTTAACATAATTGAGCTCGTAAAATGAAAAAGTTTTAACTAATCTTCTTATCTCCTCATTCCATACTGTCATTCTCATTCCTTAACAGTCATGTCCTATTATTAGTATATTTCTACATGCATTCGAATCAAGGACTGTAATTCTTCATTGCAGGTGGAGGAAGACCTAATCTGGATCCAACCTGGATCCTAGTTGTTTGCAAATTCTATCACAGTCGCGCTCAGCAGGCTAAGGGTTAAAAACTGAACTGTCATAAAAACCTATAAAAAAGGAAGTAACATCAACAATGCAAATTGATGTGACATAGTATATTTGCCGTTGACATTACATAAAACCCTGCTATCTCTGAAACATACATTGTAATTGATTTTCAAAATACAATCATTTTTTTATTTGTGATATCATTCTTTATTAAAATTCATCAAATGCAGTACTAATATAAATCTGAAAATTTTCTTAAAATATCTGTAATCTGACTCCTGACTCTGTTAATTTCACATTTAACATACTTCTGTATACACAATACCAACTACATGTAAAATATTTCATTCTAATTCTTAGAAAAGCTTGCATATTCAGGGCTTGTTAAAAGCCTGAAACAACATCTTCAGTACTTTTGAATCCTGCACCTTCAATAGTTCTAAACCCTGTACCTTCAATAATTCTAAACCATGTACCTTCAATACTTCTATACCCTGCACCTGCAATAATTCTAAACACTGTACCTTTAATATCTCTAAACCATGCAACTTCAATAATACTAAACCCTTTCCCTTTAATATTTCTAAACCCTGCACCTTCAATACTTCTGTACCCAGCACCTTCAATAATTCTAGCCCCCTGTGGGAGGGGGGGAGGATAGAATACGCCCACTGCTTGAGAGTGCAAGGTGGTTGAAACCCACCAAACATCGACACCATTGCATTCACCACATACATACTTCGGCGCAATATAGCCTTTGTGTGCTGACGTGCCGTAAAACCCCATTTCACTCACTTCAGTAATTCTAAACCCTGCACCTTCAATAAGTCTAAATCCTGCACATGCAATAATTCTAAACCATATACCTTCAATAATACTTAACCCTATCCCTTTAATATTTCTAAACAATGCACCTGAAATAATTCAAAGCCCTGCACCTGCAGTAATTCTAAACCCTGAACTTTTAATAATTCTAAATCCCGCACCTTCAATGATTCTAAACCCTGCAGTTTCAATAATACTTAACCCTATCCCTTTATAATTTCTTAACCCTGCACCTTCAATAATTCTAAACCCTGTGCCTTCAATAATTCTAAATTCTGCATCTTCAATACTTCTGTACCCTGCACCTGCAATAATTCTTAACCCTGCACATTAATTATTCTAAACCCACACCTTCAATAATTCTAAATGCTGCACCTTCAATAATTCTAAAGTCTGAAATTTTCACGTTTGATACTTCTAAACTCTGCACCTCAAAAGATTCTCCTAAACCTTACACCGTCAATACTTCTTTTAAACCCTGCAACAACAATACATCAACTAAAACTTGCACCTTCAATACACCTATTTAACCCTGTATCCTCAATACATCAACAAAACCCTGCACCTTCAACACTTCTGAACTCAGCACCTTCTATACTTCATAACCCTGCACATTTAATAAATCTCCAAACCCTGCCTTTTTAATGCTCAACTCTGGACCTTCAATACTCCTCCAGATCCCTGTACCTCCAATGTGTCTCCTTAATCTGCACCTTATATATTTCTCTTAAACCCTGCAACTTCACAACACATTTGAACCATGCTCCTATAATACACCTCCATGGCCCTGCACTTTCAATAAACCTTCCAATCCATCGACCTTCAATGTTCCACCTAATATTTTCTCCTGCAATACATCCTCCAAAGCATTCACCTTCAAAACATCTTACAAACCTTGCACCTTCAATACCTCCCATCAACCCTGCAACTTTGTAACAACATCCATACCCTGACATTCAGTACACTTTCCAAATGCTTCACCATCAATATACCTCCTATATACTTTTTCTTCAATACACCTCCCATAATCTGCACCATAAGTACACCATCCAAACCCTGCACCATCAATACACCTCACAATCCATACACCTCTAAATCACCTACAATATCTTGAGCCTTCAATGAACCTCACAATCCATGGACCTCTGATAGACCTCACATCCCCTGCACCTCAATACATTGCACAACTCCTGCACCTTCAGTACACCTCTCATCCCTTAAACTTTCAATAAACCTTCAAAATGCAAGAACCTTAGATAAACCTCTGCACCAAACCTTCTATAGTATGACACCTTCAATAAACCTCATAAAACCCTAAACCTTGCACTTAAACAAGCCTTCAGACCCATACATCTTCAATACATCTCACAATCCCTTGCACTTAAACAAGCCTCCAGACCCATGCATCTTCAATAAATCTCACAATCCCTTGCACTTAAACAAGCCTTCAGACCCATGCATCTTCAATACATCTCACAATCCCTTGCACTTAAACAAGCCTTCAGATCCATGCATCTTCAATACATCTCACAAACCCTTGCACTTAAACAAGCCTTCAGACCCCTGACCTTCAAAAAACCTCTAAACCCTATTCCTTTCATACACCTCCAGACCCCTGCATCTTCAATACTGTAAATTGGGATTTTTTGGCCTTGGTTTATAATTGGCCTACTTGGCCACCTTCGGCAAAGGCAAAATTTAGAAACACTAATAAAAGCCATAGGTTGAGACGAAACTAAGTCAACATGAAGACATGTTTACAAAATCAGGTAGTTTTTAAGTATTATACTGTCAACATTGAACATTTCTTAAATAAATGAGGCTAGAATGAAAGATTATTGACTGAAATTGATAAAGACACACATAAAAATCAGCTCGGGTGTTTTCATGTTTTAGAAATGTGATGATAACTTAAGTGTGAGATTTTATATTACTCTAGGTGTTAACAGGTTAAATTATTGGATTACACACACATGTAAAAATGATGGATAACACATTCAGATAAAATTATGCCTAGAACTTTCTTATTTACAGTTAATTCCATATCTGTAAAGTAGGTATACAATTTACACCTTCTCATATTACAAAAATTCATAGTATAAATAAATCAGATATATTTCCATCGAGTATTAGTAAAACAGAGTTAACTCCCTTGGTTTTTCCATCCATTTGTGGTAATTAGTGGTTACATATAATCAGTGTACAAAATATGATTTTATTTTCATTTTTACGAGTTCATTATGATCTGAAAAGCTGAAAATTTAAATAGTTTTTGAATCGTAAATGGCGAAAATTAGACCGGCTAAAAAACTAAAAACTACCTTTTTTTAGCAATAGTGGCGAAAATATCTCCACACCAAAATTTCACACTTTACAGTTCATCTCACAAACCCTTGCACTTAAATGAGCCTTCAGACCCCTGCTCCTTCAAAACACCTCCATACCCCTTTATATAAATTGAGCCATCTCTGTCCCTTAAACAGCCCTTTTTAGGCTATATTTTTCTATTTTTCATGTTGCTGTTTAGGGTAAGAGGAACTCCAATAGTAAAAACCCGGGGATTTTCTCACCCATGTGGGAGAGAAACTTTAAAGTAATATATCTGTGTATATATTCCTTGGATAACATTTCAAGTATATATATCTATTAACAGTACATTTATTTACCTATATGAAGCAAAATAATTCTTATGCAAACCTTAAAAAAGTTGAAACAGTCAATCATATCAGAGTTGGTTAAAAATAAAATTCTTTCATGTATAAATGTATTTGGGTAAAAAACACCTGCTGCCACGTGAAATGATTGCACCTTCAATACACCTCCTAAATTTTGCACCTTCAATACACCTCCTAAACCCTGCACCTTTCAATTCAACTCCCAAATATTGCAACTACAAAACACCTCCAGACACCTGCATGATCAGTACACCCTCCAACCCTACTCCTTTAATACCCTTCCAGACCCCTGTACCTTCAATATGCCTCCAAACTATTGCACCTTCAATACACCTACTAATTAAACCATTCACCTTCAATACCCTTCTTAATCTTCCAACATCGATTCACCTACTAAAACTTGCACCTTCAATACTATTCCTAAACCCTGCACCTTTAAAACACCTCCCATATATTGCACCTTCCAAACATCCCTACATGATAAGGTACACCCCCAAACCCTACTCTTTTTATATATACCTCCAGACTCCTGTACTTTTAATACACCTCCTAAATGTTGCACCTTAAATACACATCATAATCCTTGTAAACTTCCTAAATATTGCACCTTTAATACACTGTATAAAACCTGCACCTTCAAAACACCTCCAAAATATTGCACATTCATTACACCTCCTAAATAATGCACCTTCAATACACCTCCCAAATATTGCACCTTGAATACACCTCCTTAACCTTGCACCTTCAATACACTTCATAAACCATGCACCTCCAGTACACCTCCCCAAATGTTGCACCTTAAATAACCTCCTTAACTTGCATCTGCAATATGCCTCCTAAACCTTGCACCTTCAATACACTTCCCAAACATTGCACCTTTAATACATCTCCTAAACCTTGCACTTTCAATACACCTCCTTTATGTTGCACCTTCAATACACCTCCTTAACCTTCACCTTCAATACAGCTTCTAAATATTGCACTTTAATACACCTCCTAAATCTTGCACCTTCAAAACACCTCCCAAATATTGCACCTTGAAAACACCTTTTTATACTAGCACCTTCAATACACTTCATAGACCTTGCACCTCCAATACACATCCCAAATGTTGCACCTTCAATACACCTCCTTAACCTTGCAGTTTCAATACACCTCCTTAACCTTGCACCTTCAATGCACCTCCCAAATGTTGCACCTTAAATAACCTCCTTAACCTTGCATTTTCAATACACCTCCTAAATGTTGCACCTTAAATACATCTCCTAAACCATGCATCTTCAATACACTTAATAAACCTAGCACCTTTTATACACTTCCCAAATATTGCACCTTTAATACACCTCCTAAACCTTGCACCTTCAATACACCTCCCAAATGTTGCACTTCGATACACCTCCCAAATATTGCACCTTCAATACAACTACTAAAACTTGCACAAGAATGTGGGGAATAGTACTTTTTCAACTTACATAAAGAGAAACTTCCTGATTATGATTTATGAGAATGTGCATGCAGTTAACTGCAGTCTAGCAATTTTATCAACAGCACAATACATACTTAGCTGATTTGATATAAACTGTAACTGAAACTTATCTTTGTGTTTTTGGACATGTTAGAGTCGTTTGTAAAAATCATTTGACAGAAAGATAAAGAAAAGGTTAAATATTTTCAAAGAATGCTTAAGTTGGAAAGTTTTCTCAGAAAACAATGTAGATCCAGATCGAATGGCTCCTTGCTCTTGATCTTCATTTTTTGCAAGTACCAAGCTATTTATTGTCATCAAACATAGGGTCAACTTTTAAAGTAATTAAATTTCTATGAAGTACTCTTCCATTTGTTCCTATGGATTGATTTATTCTTTATTTCAAGAAATTTTCATGTGACACAATGTGCACAGTGGTTAACAGTGCAGAACTTGATCAGGTAACTTCTGTCAGCCATTTTATCTGAGTTTGTAAGGTTTGCAAGCCAAGGCTATTTGTAGCCAGCATGAACAAGGTTAAACCTGTACATACCTGTGCTTTTATGTTTGACTCTTCCATTCCTGTACATAGATGATTCCATTTGCTATTTCCAGAGACCATCTGAACTTGGTTAATACTATTTTGTAAATCTTGGCCCTTTTGACGCCAGCATAATAATCTTGGCTTGAACCTTAACCTCTCTGATTCTAATATAAGACTGTTTACCTGTATCATATTGTATAATGTTTATCCTCTCTTGAATTCAGCTGCAGACTGTTTTGTTCCGAGGAGGCACTAGCAAATGTTTATGCATTTGTGAGTCATACAGGCAAAGGGGAAATCACTGTCTGCTGACAAAGTTTGAACATTTGCTGAAATGGCTTCAAGTAAGTACTTTGTATTAACTTTTTCACTGTCATATGCAAATTGTGAAGTTATTCAAAAAATTATGAACCCTTATAAAACTGAAATTCTATATTGTTAGCACTCCCCCGTCATTCAGTCTAATATGTCCTCTAAGTTTAACAAATGAATATTGATATACATGTTTTGCTACAATATTTAAGAATTCAACAGATTTGCAAATTTTATGTCAAAATGACTAAAGGTGGTTTCTTAATTATGTTTAAATAAATGACGCAGTAAAACTTCTCAAAAGCAATACTCTTGATTCAGGTTATAAAATATAAGTACTTTTTTTTGTCATCACCTTAACATTTTCACTGCCATGACCCTGACATAAAGCATGGCTGTTGTGCACACCTTGATCCTTTCACTTCCATGAAATGGCATAAAGCATGGCTATTGTGAAAACCTTGATCCTTTCACTGCCATGACCCTGACATTATGCATGGTTGTTGTGTATACCTTAACCTTTATGATTCCATGGACATGACATAATGCATGGTTGTTGTGTACACCTTAACCTTTTCACTGCCATGACCCTGACATAATGCATGATTGTTGTGTACACCTTAAACTTTTCACTGCCATGACCCTGACATTATGCATGGTTGTTGTGTACACCTTAACCTTTATGATTCCATGGACAT
>JAULCC010247287.1:0-12499 GCA_032358795.1 Nuttallia obscurata | reverse complement strand
GGTATCCAATCTGAAATCAAACCATATTCAAATACGATGAGGTATTGAAAACACAAAATGCAATATGCCGAGATAGCTGCATTCTAAATAAGAGAATAAGTAGTACCGAAGACTGATTAACAACTTTATAGGACGTTGATTACTATGCACATATGATATGAAATTGTTTCTTGAATATAAATTTTGTCCAAGCCACCATCTATAGATACGCAGACGATCATATCATAATAACATGTTATCTGCAAAACTTTAAGATACCTTTACAAACGTAGTCTGGTATTTGTGAGAGTTATCTGAGACGCGAAGTTTATGAAATCTAGAAGTAGAGTGCTTCGAACCGAGAACATAATCAATGTCTACCTGGGACTCAATTTCCTGTGTACAGTGTAACACATTACTACAGATGTACAACATTATTACAAAACGATAGATAACAAGATAAATGAAATAAAACCACGTCTTTCACCGGAGTTAGGGATCACAGGAACGCATGTTCTTACAGACTAGTACTCGTATAGTGTACACATTGTGCATTTTCATGTTCAACATGAGTTTTATGTTATATTTTGCATTAAATTCCTGAAAAAGTTGTGCAAATAATACTTTCAAAGGATCCACGAACTAGTTATGGTTTTTGACAAAATACGATATCGCATTCTTAATATCTTCAAATGATTACAAAATAAACAAGCATTTTATTTATTTATGGAAACTTGTTTTTATAACATAGTATTTTATACCACTGATTAGATAGATACAATGATTTTAAAAGATATATCTTAAATCAGAGTAGAGTAAAATATTCTATTTCCTTATATGGGTAGTTTCACATACAACTATTTTTGTTTATGTGAATGAAATTCCTTTTAACGTCAAAGAAGATTCAGTGTGAACTGGATTTCAATAGAGAATATTGCGTGTGTATAGGTGTACTCTTGAGCTGAATGTATTGAACAAAATGGAAAAATTATATGTTGCCTTCATTGACTTTCAGAACTGTTTATTTATTGACTTTATCTATCTATTGTGGAGAATTGCTTTATTTCAAATTTGCATTTGACAAACTACTGTAAATGAATAGCTCTATTGAATGTGAAATATGGAAGCTGGCGCCGAGTAGACGCTAAAGGCTTGAACGTGCCTGACTAACAAAACAGAAGATCAGTATTAAATGTCTGTCCCTGTGGCATTGTTTTATCACATTTCATCTACTTAAAACACTGCAGTATGAATGTAACACATTTATTGCAAAGTTGACTAGTTAAATCAGTAGTGTTAATGTTTTAAGCCATAACATGATAAGATTGTAATGCCGCCATACTTAATAAGATAAGAATTTTAAAACGACTTTCTGTTTCATTGATTCTTAATAGTGGTTTAAAGTAATGCATTATGAAATTATCAGACCATCATACTCTAATATTTTAGTTTTAAATTAAGAAGACGACGTGTTTTCATTTCTGACAGTCGCAAGCGAACATGTACCTGCATGTATCAACAGTGTTACATTATCAATTATAGCTCCAAAACTAATTACAGCTCGGCGTTATTGAAAGTCGGGCATGTCTTTGCATCGTATAATTCATATTTCAGATGCTGATAGATCCAAGAAATACTGCGAAGAAATTTACACGTGATTTGTGTTGTAATAATGTTTATGCTAGAGACCGGTTTATATGTTTTAAAGCTGCTGAGTCATATATTACTTGTCTAATAATAAAAATGCGAAAACAAAAATTTAGAATGAAATATGACTAACTTAGTTTTGCTTTTTGCCTTAACGTAAGTCTTATGATAATTAAATGTATACATCGATCACGAAAAAATCATTTGTGATTAAACCTTAAACATAGTCAAACAATTTGGTGTGTGTGTGTGTGTGTGTGTGTGTGTGTGTGTGTGTGTGTGCGTGTGAAATGATGTTTTACATATTCCAGTTTTAACTGAGTGTCGTCAAATAACATTTCAAATATTGCTTGTCTGGTCTCTTCTTTACACCCCTCTTGTAGAGCCTGTACACATGATACAACCGTGCTTTGTAAGTTCGATGTGTTGAGGGGTGTTACATACGTGTTCAATATAGACCTTTCATTATTTGTTTGACAGGAATACATATAAGGATGAGGTTAATTAAAAACAAATTGAGTAAGTTTTCCAGACTTGTTGAGAGTAATCATTATCGATTGACTTGAATATGTCTGAGGAAATGACTTACACTAAAAGCTGTTTAAATGGTTTTGTCATTGAGTAATAAACAAACATTTCATAAATTACATCTAACATTTTATGCAAAACCACATTGTATGTATAAGAAATATTTTCTATTGAATCTTCGATACACAACTATATACATGCATAAAGTAAAAGTCAATCGAAACTACGAAACACAACTTTATATGAGGTAAAACTCAATCGCATCTACGAAACACAACTGTATATGAGGTAAAACTTAATTGCATCTATGAAGCACAACTATGTTAGATATAATTTTATTGCATCTACGAAAACAACTATATGACGTATAACTTTATAGCAACTATGAAACACAACTTTGTGCGGTAAACCTTAATTGCATCTACGAAATACGACTGTACGAGATATAACTAGTTTGCATCTACGGACATAACTATATGACGTATAACTTTATTGCATCTACGAAACACAACTTTGTGCGGTAAACCTGAATTGCATCTACGAAACACGACTGTATGAGATATAACTAGCTTGCATCTACGGACACAACTATATGACGTATAACTTTATTGCATCTACGAAACACAACTTTGTGCGGTAAACCTGAATTGCATCTACGAAACACGACCGTATGAGATATAACTAGTTTGCATCTACGGACACAACTATGTGACGTATAGCTTTATTGCATCTACGAAACACAACTGTGTTAGATTAACCTTAACTGCATCTACGGACTCATTTATATGCGGTATAATTATGTTGTATCTACGAAACAAACTTATGAGGTAAAGCTCCATTGCATCTATGGAACATAACTTTAAATTGTATGTTGTATCCTGATGTGAGAGCATCTTTTGAAGTTTATTACGTTCGCATGTTATATTTATACGACTCATGGACATGTATCTTGTCTTATGAATGAAATAAAAGAATTATCTATCATAACTGGCTGAGGTATAACTGCATCTATGGAACACAGCTATGTAAGATATAGCTACATTGCATCTACGGAATAAAACTAACTGATTTAAGACTCTACTGCGTCTACGGAACACAGCTATGTGAGGTATGAATTTGTTGCATCTACTGAGTATAAACATTCTGGACACGTATGTCCTAGGCGAACCACTATGATCTACTGTTATATTAAAGTAAGTGTGCTATGGTTCTAGCTAAAAGTAAAGCTAAGGTAAGCAATTAATTTGTGCGACGACCTTTTCCCTTACCTAACATATGATGTAAAATCATATATTTTAGAAACTACTATTAGATCATTAGAATAGAAATCATTCATTCTGTCGCTTTTCAAAGCAGCACATATGTACTTTTTATATAAATATCTCATAAATGTATAACACCGTGCGCTTATAAACCAATAATACCTCTATTTTAAAGATATTGACTTGTCTTAAGTATTATATTTTAAACTGATGCACAATTAAAATAGTTGCAACAAAATAAAAGATGGAAGCACATAACATAACCAAACATTTCCCTGGGAGAGTAGCTACTGAATGTTAATTTTAACTCATGTCACCAAATAGTTTCATACTCAACTTAAAACTCCTCATTTAAGATCTAAAAATTATCAAAACTTTTCATCTCAACATGTGTGCATTTAAAGCGCCACGACTTGCCAGAAAGATCACACTAATTTAATCACTAATACTTTTTAGTTAAACCGGGTGATTATTCATCACAAAAATTGCAATAGTTAATCAAAACAATGTAAAGGAAAACAGTTAAAGATGCTTTAATTTCGATACATTTAAAAGCGTAAACATTTCTCTGATAATATGTGTATGATTCTATACTTACTTTAAATTTATTTACTTGTTTATATATAAATAACTTTTTACAGAAACTATCATTCAGTACATTTCATACAATGCATATATTGGGTGCATATTATAAACATAGATCAATTTAAGATTATATATATATATATAATATATATATAATACATATATATGTATATGTTATTTTCCTAGTTAATGAAATTGATATGTTGTTTATAAATTGCCTTTTTTCACATTATGTTATAAACGTATACATTAATATTTTCACGTCTATAACGAGAGATATTTAATAACATTAAATGATCAAAACACCATTCAGTTCTTTTACAAGATTGTAATCAAGTTGTAGTGTCTACACTAACGCCTAAAATTCGTTGTTATACAATCATAGTATAGTTACATTATCTACATATCAAAGGTATGCCAATGTCCTAAATGCTTGCCCATATAAATTGTGCTAAACCTTTAAAACAGCAATATTTTATCGCCGTTAGACTACTTATTGTGTAAATCGTATACCTATACACCTGCGCGTTCTTTAAGGTAAACATATTTTGTATGCAGTTTTTTCCTGATACCACTTACGCAAACAAAAATGATATAAAATCTTATATTCAAATTGATCTATAAGCAACCACTTACCTGATATTTTTCCAGTTAATAAGATCTGCAGTAGTATAATTGTGTACTCAATGGAATGTATCGTAAAACTCCTCCAGAAATTTCTTTCACAATTAACTTTCCAGTTTTTCATTTTCACTACAATAAAGTGTATGCTGAAAACATACAAAGGGCATACAATATGCTGCTTTATTTCAACAAACTGTAATAATATGAATGTTTCATCATGACTTCGTTAGAAGCATTCTGACATAAAATATCAGAAATAAAGCAAACCCATAACGACTGTTCGGGTCTTGTAGTTAAGTCATTTGTTCCCAAACTGTCATTAAAGCATTTATAAGCAGACAATTATTAATACACTTTGAGCTCCGACTGATTTACCGAAAGAATATTTCCAAGTGACAATCGTTTTAACAATAGGATCTGCAAATGGTGAACTATTGATAGCATTCTTCACACACTTAGTTCAATAAAACATTCACTTTATTCGAAGCGCTTGTATATCGTTAATGTTATTGAATCAAAGCTTATAGAATGAACAACTAAATGCAACACTAACAAAAAGTACCGTAGTGTGCAGTACATCATTTAATTAAAGCATCAAAATACTTTTGCGAACAATGAGGTAAATATTTTACAGACAGTGTAGATTAAATACAATGCAATGCATAAAACGCTTCAATATATTTTCATTATTGTTGCGTTTTATCTCAAATCCTTTTACGTTTTTAGCGTCCTGACCGCTACTTAAACATTACGGTTGTACATTTGTTTTCTGTGTAAAGCATATGAAGTAACCTATTTAATTGTCAAAGATGCCTTCTAATAGAACAATTGCACAAGATATAAACTTTAAATTATTTTAATAATACGGCATTTTAGCTTGTGTGTAAATAAATGCAATAACATCGTTTCCAGTAAGAATTATAAATCATCACTTCAGTAAATATTTTAACAGTTTAGAGTTTCGAAAATCATCTAAAAACTATTTAGTGTCTCTATACTTGCATTGAATGTAATTTATGATACAATTATTAGCGATCAAATCCGAATTTCTAATCCTTGTAGTGTCCATATTAACAGATGGGCATTTTAACTCATCACGAAGAAGTTTGATATTCACAGTTCTGTTACTCCAATGGAATTGAGCATATACATCACTGCCAACTTGCAGTCTCACAACTCTCCGAGCTTATTTGTGTTAGATCCAGAACGCTACAATAAGAGGTATTGGATATCCCTTTCAAATTTCTCGACTGCTCTATCGCAGACCCACGCGCAATACATATAATGGAATAATACGTAAAATCAAAGCCCGAAGATACAATCTTAACGCACGAATGAACCATAACGTGTTTAAGAGGGATGTAAATATTTGATAGTCACACCGCTCCACACAAGTTATACGTTGATTGGCATCAATAAATTCCTTCTACACATTTCTTTGTAATGAATTGTAATACCAACCACGTTTTACGTTCATTGGAAATACATTTGTCTATCAAATAGTTGTAGAAATACAGATTCAATGTCAGCTTCTATAGAGAGTATCGACTTTAGATGCGTTTAACAAAAGCGACATGTAACTGACTAATACAGTGTCAGGGACTGTTGGAAATAATCGAAAGCAGTTCTTTTTAAATGTGGGTAAATGTATTGAATATCGCTTCATTGTCGTATTTAAGGCTAACTTCTATTATATATGAGTCACAATATGTGAAAAATGAACAACGTTAATATTCATTTTACAATACGTGTAGCATCTGAAAGATCAATATATTGAATGTTGATGTTCAATTGCATAAACAGTCCTGTATTGAAATACTTTTGTGGTTTACAACAAACAATGCATATGAATCATATCGCGATATTTAACAATACCGGGCATTAAGTAAGACGTTTTGGTTTTTAGAGTATCTTCACATAACTTTATTGAGAAAGGATGTTATTTAATGTAAAATTTTGTAAACATGTTTTGGAGAAAGAATTCAGTATTCTTCTTGTTTGTCCTTTCTGCATTGAACGTAGACGCAAAACCGTGGCAAATAAATATATAGTCGATTATGGCAACCAAAAATGAAGATCTCATTCTCAAACCTGTCATGTTTATGGTTCTTGTATTTTATAAGAGACAAGCCGTGTTGAAATATAAGGCTCTCTGTAAGTGGACGTTGACCTGTCTTCATTTAATTATTGCAACGACTGTTGTACAGTTACTATACAATACTTCTGCTTAAACAATTATTTACTGGCTAACTATTAATTTGATAATTAAACCTACTGTTAAATCGCTTGCTAACGATTCAAAATTTCAATTTTATGTATATGCACAGGCCGGTGAATATATAACAATAATATTTCTGAGTTTGAGTTTGGAAATTTCATTTTATTTAGATTCTTTGTTGATAAGCAGTTACATATAAAGAAATATTTATGTTTTGCTGTCAAAGCATGTACACGTCAGAACAAGGACATTTTTACCGAGTGTCATTAATTTGCGGATAGCGCAGTGGTAACGCGCTCGCTTCTCACAAAAGCAACCCCGGTTTGATTCCCGGCCGGGGTGGGTATGTGAGAGGGTTCGGTAGTGTTCTCCAGTCCGGACACGTAGGGTTTCCCCGGTTACTCCGGTTTCCTCCTTCAAAACAGACCACAATAAAGCCTCCATCCGCGTCAACGAGAGGGATTTATATAAGTTGTAAAAACTTGTTTCGCAATCGTTGTAAAATAAATAAAGTTTAAACTAAACTAAAATTTTCATTAATTTGCATATTTATATGCTTTACATCATCGTGTAATTATTTCCTCTGATACTCCTTTTCATTAAGTTAGCTTAGTAACGTACATTACCGTATGCTGCAATTTTCATGTTCAGCATAATATATTGATAAAAAAACATCACACAGAACAAGTCTACATGTTAGGTAAATTATGCATGTTAAAGAAACACTTAATAAAACGCTGACAATAAAACATATTTTCATTTACGGGGAAAATTATTTTTTTTCTTTATACTTCGTGCCTTCGTCTAATGTTTTTAACCTTCATAACTGGTGACCGCAGGCCGAATATTCCCCGTCTATATCACCTGAAACCTTTCACTCTAGTTATGGTCGAACTGCCCGCGTGACTTCATGCTTGTGCGACGTTTCATATTTTCCAACAGAGTTCAGGAGATATCCGCTTGTTTACACCATTATATGGTATTATGGGACACTACCTCGTATCAATCTGAATGCATTTGAATTTGTTCAACGGCAATTGTATTGGAGGGTTATTGAAGTAAATAGGCTTAGCAAACTTAATATAAGAATTAAATTGACCGAAAGCATACATGACAATAAAATGTCGTGCATCAGGGCGTACAGTTGCTTGGTGACACCTGCAATTATATACAATGTTTACTTCAAATTTGAATCTACTGAAAAGTATAATATAATATCCATACTTTAACAAATACTTAAAACCCTGTTTGTAGAATAAATGTGTTAATTACGAAACAATAACTGGCCTTATGCCTCACTCAAGAGACATCTAATCAGAATGTACATTTTCACTTCTTTTCCATCTTATGGAATGAATTGTATTCACGAACATTTAAGACCAGATGTGTGCGATTCAAGACGACAAATAAAAATATCCAGTTATTTACGAAACTAATGCTGTGTACGGAAACCGCGCTAATGAGAACATTTTGGTTGCTGGAAATGGTGTAGTTAGTTCCTGAAATTCAAAAGAGTGTCACGATTTTAACATAAACGACAATAGTTCACGAACCGTCGTTGTTTTTATAAGAAATTACTTTTTTGTTTCGAATTGCGTGTACCTGCTCTAGAATGTTTGTGAGTGATTCCCAATTGTGTTTTTATTACCGATGCACTTGTTCATTTAAAGAGAAACGTTGAAGCATGATTAATAAACTTAACTATCGATTTGCTTAAATGAACGCCTTGTGTAAAAAATTGACGTCGTTTAAATTGATGTCTATACGAATCCAAGCGAGAGTGTGTCAGCTTCTTTTGATAAAAAACAAACAAAAGTTCCATTTTGTGGGTCACAGTATCTCACATTGATTAACGATTACGTAAATAGCCCCAAGCACTTTTGTTGTTTTTACGCTGACCAAATCAGTTCCTCATACCACCGGAGTGTTTTGCACGAAACGTTATCTTCCCTGATATTCCCAAACTGATTGTTGGTTTAAAGCTTCATTTGGATTTGCGGGTACCTTAGAGACTTGTTTTTGCGATAACAAAACTTGCCTGGGGTAAAAACGATCAGTTGTAAGGTGTAAAAACTCTGTCTGATGGTACGTATCTCGGAATAAACTTAAGATCTTGAATTGATAAATAAGTCTACTTCACCTGAATAGATGTCTGCCAGATTTCAAATCATTTGAGAGTTTTAATTACAGTTAAAGGGCGAAACAGTTTTCACATCGACTCCGCCTTTGTCTCATTCTTTGTCTTCTTAGACAGCTATAGTTATTGATTTTACCGCATGACGTTTGCATCCTATTACTGTACATGAAAATTACATTTGTGTTAAATTATCAAACCTGATTCAGTCTGAAAAAACAGAGCCTTTTTTATGCAAGTTATTATTCACCAAACACTGTTAAAACATGCGAAATTGTATAAAAAAAAACTTATTTATCTTTCCTTATTTCTTAACTGGATAGACATACTATATAGAGAATGGATGTCGTTATTAATCGATAAACAATTATTTAATGAAACTTATCACTTGTTAATTTAGCTTATTTCTGTTATTTTTCTTATGCTAGACATTTCAAATGTTTATCATTACAACACACTTTGTACTTTGTTATAGATGAGCATAAAAAGTAAAATGAAGAGTGATGTTTGTGCTATAGTTTTTCAAATCATGCTACCAAAATTATCGAAATAATCCACGAATATCACCAAAGAAATAACAATACAAATTGCTACAACAATAACATAAAACTACAACTTTGTAAAAACAGGAAGTTACATAGCAGCAGGGTTAATTCAGGTCGACAATCAACTCGCTAATTAGGGAAAAATAACTCTTCTGTTCAGTAAACACGGTTTTTCTCAACAATCTTCTTTCTCTTTTTCGGTGTAATGAGGTATATACAGCATTGACATTAAATAACATTGTGAAATTACTACTCGGTAACTACAGAAATCAGTCTTATCAGTAAAACGGCAAATCTACAAATTTGCAATCAACTCCGACCATCTTGGGATTTGCAAACGACAAGATACTGTAAATCAGTGTGTAAAATATTGACACCATCAGCTATTTCCAGACAGACAGAATGCCTAGCAAGTATTTTCTATCTTCTTATTTGATTAAATAAGATTGAAATTCAATATGTATTAGTGCTGCGTTGGTGACAATGTGAACCCTATTTATGAAAACAGATAACTGTACTCCAAATTATGACTTAAATGTGAGTCCTCATCAAATAGTCAAATGAGAGAATGATTCATCAAAATGTTTTCTATTCACAAAAAAGAATCGTAGTATTTTCTCTCTAGAAAGTATCCAAATAGATAGCACAATTTCATGTTAAAGTCAAAAGAGCGAATTTTTATTAAATGTGTTATTTGTTCAACTTGTATGCATCCGTAAGAAGTTTGTTTTCAAACATGAAATAAAATATAGCTTACACATACTGTTCAATCATAAGAAAAATATTGAGGTACACTGTTTTTTATGTTTTCCTAACACATATGTATAACATCGTGTGGCTTATATATTTCTTCCGACGCTACTAAAAGAAAAGTTAGACGAAAAAAACTGTTCAAACATGCATGTTAATTTCATAGATGAAACGATTTATGAGATACTAACCTTTTCTATCCCTAAGCCTGATAGAATTTGCAAACGGCCTGGATCCAGATAAGACGCTGAGTACTTCGGCGTCTAATCCGGATCCAAACTGTTTGACACTCGGCCAAGTCTTTCTCCAAATATTAGACGAATCCGATGGATTTTAGGTCCAGGCAGACGACAATTTGAGTAGTCGACATTTTTTTCAGAAGGCTAAGGGTTAATACTTGCAAACCGCAACTGGGAATCTTTTCAACATAAAGATGTCGAGTGTTCAATATTCACTCATTAGTTTGGACACATAAGTTTGTCAGCGTAAAGGGTGGACTGGCGGACCAGTGGTAACACGCAGGACTACTTGTCTAGAGGTCTGGTGTTCAGATCCCGGGCCAGCTGGAAATTTCGGTGTCGATTTTCAGTGTCTCTTACCTATCCGGAGGCCGAGAAAAACTTTCTGTGATGCTTCAAGTGCCTGTTTGAGTAGCATTATATCCCGTATTGGCCTTTGACAAGACCTGTCACAATGACTCCGAAGAAGCCTAGACAATGAACAAAGAACAACATAGATGATGTGTAACTGAGCTGAAGAAGTAGTCAAAGACGCATAGACGATTAAATGTACGATGGTCCGGTTCATGGCAGTGGCAGGGTAGCGATGGTTGGTGACAAGTGTAAACAGGACATGGATTGCAAAAGCAGGCAGAGACAAGAGGGAGAGAAAAAAACTTTTTATCGGCGTATGATAATACATTTACAGTTATAAACACGATGCAAAATAACCTAACAGTGTTTCAAAAGGTTAAAGCAAGAGCATACACAATCTTGATTCGTCCTTCAAATACGAAGCATTGTAGTGCCACATTCTGTTGTCATGTACATAGAAACTAGAGTTTTAAACAAGAAGCCGAACTACATTTTACAAATTGTGCTTAACAAATCTACAAATGGATACAGTTAACACCATGTGTGTTTCATATATCAAACAGGATGATCTTCCTAGCAGTAATTTATTATTATCTCTACCGTAATATTTACCAATTAGGCATAAACGTCTTTAGTTCTAATATGCGTACAACGAGATCATAGTAATCAGAGATATTTACTCCTACTCTCTGTAATTCCACTTTATAAGAAGCGATAACTAGTTAAACGTATACTATGCTATCTCTATCTCTTTGATTGAACATGATTTGTTTGAATAACTACTTCTCTTGTTTTCCGATATGACTTCTATACATCTTTCCCAATTTTAACGACATGTTATTTTGTTAGCATGTTCGATATTTGACACGACTCTTTACGAAGGAAAACACTGACTAATTAGATTTAGAATGCGTCTCAGTATTTGAGTCAGTCTGGCGGCCAGGGAAACTTAATGTCGGATAATAGTTACTCGATCTCTCTTCTTGTTACCCCGCAAAAGCATATCTCAGACAACTAGAAGTATATACATGTATGTGCCATTTAGTTTTCAATTCAGTCGTATACATATTTCATCCACTGCCATTCGATTTCTTTTAGAATGTAAATCACGCGTTTTAGTCCAGTTATGACCAGTGTTTTAGGAATACAATCTAAACCAACAATTAGCCCAGAAAATAACATAACTGTAAGATAAAGTCTTTGTACCAACCATATCGTTTATCCCTTTCTTAAGCAGTGGTAATCGACAATGTGATTCGGGTAATTAAATGATTACCCGATTTTTCTTTGTTTCTATCCTGCAGCCATATAGTTACATGACAATTATTTCAAAATACTTCTGCATGTCAAAGTATGTCGCATGTTTTAATTCTAGATTTTCCAAATTGAAATGAAAAAAAAATTTAGTTGAAGAAAGCAGGAACCTGATCTTGTTTCCAAAATTAACCCAAACTCTAGCGTCTGAGCGATATGCTATCCGGCCTATTAAACAAACATTTCTATAACGACACAGTAGTATGTGCATATTTGTGCAGGGAAGTCTATGATTGTAAGCAATCGCTCTTGAATACTTAAGTGTTTTTTTTTTGTTTTTTTTTTTTTCATTATTAATATAATTAATTTATCACATTATT
>JAULCC010247176.1:1347-12500 GCA_032358795.1 Nuttallia obscurata | reverse complement strand
GTGAGAAAGCACTGTTACTTGTCCCATATGTCCATGTGATTTGTTTACCACACAAGACTTTAATGAGGCAGCAAGGTAACTTGTCTCATATGACTTTGTGATTATTTTACCATACGACACTTTAATGAGGCAGCAAGGTAACTTTTCTCATATGACTATGTTCTGAATTAACCATACAGCACTTCAGTGAGACAGCACTGTAACTTGTCCTATGTCCATGTGATGTGTTTACCATACAACACTAAAGCGAGACAACAAATTAACTTGTCTCATATGACTATGTGATTTGTTTACCATACAACACTTTAATGAGGCAGCAAGGTTACTTGTCTCATATGACTATGTGATGTGTTTACCATACAGCACTTCAGTGAGAAAGCACTGTAATTTGTCCTATGTCCATGTGATGTGTTAACCATACAGCACTTGAGTGATGCAGCAAGGTTACTTGTCTCATATGTACATCTGATGTGTTTACCATACAACACTTAAGTGAGACAACAAATTAATTTGTCTCATATGTCCATGTGAAGTGTTTACCATACAACACTTAAATGAGGCAGCAAGGAAACTTGTATCATATAACTATGTGATGTGTTCAACATACAGCACTTCAGTGAGAAAGCACTGTAATTTATCTCTTGTCCATGTGATGTGTTTACCATACAGCACTTGAGTGATGCAGCAAGGTTACTTGTCTCAGATGTCCGTGTGATTTTTTACCATACAACACTTTAACGAGGCAGCAAGGTAACTTGTCTCATATGACTATGTGATGAGTTTACCATACAACACTTCAATGAGACAGCACTGTAACTTGTCTCATATGACAACGTGATGTGTTAACCATACAGCACTTTAGTGAGACAGCACTGTAATTTATCCTATGTCCATGTGATGTGTTTTCACCATACAACACTTAATAGATGCAGCAAGGTAACTTGTCTCATATGTCCATGTGATTTGTTTACCATACACGACTTTAATGAGGAACCAAGGTTACTTGCCTCATATGACTATGTGATGTGTTTACCATACAACACTTTAATGAGGTAGCAAGGTAACTTTTCTCATATGACTATGTTTTGACTTAACCATACAGCACTTCAGCGAGACAGCACTGTAACTTGTCCTATGTCCATGTGACGTGTTTACCATACAAGACTAAAGCGAGACAACAAATTAACTTGTCTCATATGACTTGTGATTTGTTTACCATACAACACTTTAATGAGGCAGCAAGGTTACTTGTCTCAAATGACTATGTGATGTGTTGACCTTACAGCTCTTCAGTGAAACATCACTTTAATTTGTCCTTTGTCCATGTGATGTGTTTACCATACAACACTTAAGTGAGACAGCAAATTAACTTGTCTCATATGACTATGTGATGTGTTTACCATACAACACTTTAAGGAGGCAGCAAGGTAACTTGTCTCATATGACTATGTGACGGTTTACCATACAGCACTTCAGTGAGACAGCACTGTTACTTGTCTCATATGACTATGTGATGTGTTTACCATACAACACATCAGTGAGACAGCACTGTAACTTGTCTCATATGACTATGTGATGTGTTTACCATACAACATTTCAGAGAGACAGCACTGTAACTTGTCACATATGACTATGTGATGTGTGTACCATACAACAGTTCAGTGATAAAGCACTGTAACTTGTCTCATATAACTATGTGATGTGTTTACCCTACAACGCTTCAGTGAGACAGCACTGTAACTTGTCTCATATGACTATGTGGTGTGTTTACCCTACAACACTTCAGTGAGACAACAAGTAATGACAGACGGCAGAAGTTAAAGGATATAGATAAATCAAATCGTGTGACGCGCACGGAATGAATTTGACAACGTTGAAAATTGGAATCAAAGAAATATGCTCCTAATCTTGAAGACATTTGTACATGTATGTCAGTATAGTTAATTTAAAGCGGCTCATTCACAGAAAGCGAATTACACAAAATACGAAAAATCTTTTAAAAAACAAATCTATAACAGTATTTCCGGTTTTAAATTGTCTCTATTGATACATTTATATAAATGACTTCCATATATCAACAGGGTGTCCTGCTTATGAACAGTAGAGTAACTTTGCATATCTGAGGATGAGCCGCTTAAAAACTATTGACATAATTTAATTCGCCATTTTCTATTTTCGTCACTTTGCTCGTACGGTTGTTTTGTAGCTTTAAAGCTACAACATTTTACAATATCTTTTCATCTTGCTTGGTGTAACACTTAGCCCGCGTTTCATATTCAAAGAATCGTTCCAAAATTATTTCCGGTACTAAAGCTGGTTATTGTTCTAACCGCCGATTGTCCAATTCGAATGCTGTAACGTTATCCCACACGAGTGAACCAACTTCGTTAACAAGGAATTCTACTACACAATGTACCAATGCTTCTTCAGGATGTAACTCTTATACCCTGTGATGCATTTGACCTACCATAGGTAATTTAATCTCCTTGAAAAGTTTCAACGCATGATTTCTGTTTCAATTAATTCAATTATTACGATTGCATGTGAACGGTTCTGGTAACCTGAAGCACAAAGACGAAGGAGAAAGAGGGCCACACTGTAGTAAGGTCAAACCTGTTTTGAAATAATCAGAGAATCGGGTTACCTAAGGGAACAAACAAGATGGGGCTGTCGTAAAACAATGTTGTAAAAAGTATAATTCATAGACTGTCGGCTTTAGTTGTTACAACAGTTTGTTCCTCTTATAATGATTTATCACATGACGTTGCTTATTTCCGGTGTAATATAATCATCACGTATTCTCTTATATTATCAACACGTTACATATAAGAACCGATTTACCCCGCCTATATATTATTCCGCGGCATAGTTTACAGAATAAAACTAACTGTTGCCTTGAAGTTAAAATTTAGTTTTTTTATTTGTTAAAGTTTTAAGTTTTATGCAGCTTCGAATTCTAAACACGGGTTTTATAGACGTTTCCCACTAAAATGTGACCTCCAGTTTACGTCAAACTCGTCCTGGAACCTTAATTAAGCTCGCCAGAGGCTCGCTTAATAAAGATTCCTGGACTCGTCTAATAAAATTTTGTATAAAGTGAAAACTCATCGGATATCCTCAATTTCTTGAAAGCTACATTTGTTTGTTGTACAGCATTAATATGACAGAGTGTCAACGTCGTAAAATAATTCATATTCAATTCATCAGCATTAAAGATTTTGCTACCTGTGTATGGGCGTTTATTGTTGTATGACACAGCACGGCTTGTCTCCGGGATAGTTTGTTTCTTTCTGGACGTCCCAGGGAGCGGAGAGCGGATACAGAATAGAAAAGAAGAGGACAGAACTTTATTTACCTTGTACATAGTTCTTCGTTGTTTCATACAATATACAATATTATTAGATATGTCACATGGTCACCAAATGGTACTTCTATAAGGCTTATATATACATTATATACAGGGTCAAAATATGTTCGATTACATATCATAGGACTTTAAAGACATTAGCACATGCTTGCAATAATAAGATGTACACATTAGATTATCGAATTAAACGAAGTCATACATATCATTTATCCAAGTATATGTTAGCAGGGTGGTTTTAGAATATTTGAGATGAGATTAAACTGTTTTTTCGACTCACGCCTTTCTTCTACACAGAGCAAACTGAATATAAACAGCAAGAGTTTTTAATTCCAGTGTGTTCTTAGACTGCATCAAATGAAAACATTGTTTCTTGAATATATTAATATGAAATAAAAACTCATCCTTGATATCAGAGAACTCCCTTTGGTTAGTTTAGTTTAACCCTTAACCTGCTAAGCGCGACCGTGATAGAATTTACAAACAGCATGGTTCCAGATTAGACGCCGAGTATAACTCGGCGTCTAATCTGGATTTAAGCTGTTTTGACACTCGGTCAAGTGTTTCTCCAAAGTTAAGGCGAATCCGATGGATTTGAAATCCAGGCAGATGAAAATTAAAACAGAAGACATTTTGTTCAGCAGGCTAAGGGCTAACCTATTTATTTTAGCTCGATTATGTTGAAAGCCTATTACTTGTAGAAACATTTAAAGTCGAGTCCGTTTTCTGGATAGAATCATTACTTGGTATCAAATGAAGGTAAAGGAAAACACATCGGGGCTCGAACCTGCAACCTTCTGAACTCAAGGCGGACACACTGCCCTTTCCTCTTGGTTAGTTTATAGAAACGTATTTTTCAGACATACCACGGTATGTGAAAGATAACCGAATCACTTGTCACGTTCTCCTCCGCGTGTTATCAACATGGCTGAGAACTTGTGACGTCAGTGTACATAAATTATGACATCTTGTACAGTTAGTACTTGGCCTTGATATCTTGATTGCTATTTTTGAAGGTTTTAAGTGTTAATTCAAACTGGTTATTGTTACATGATTAACTAGAGCACCGCCTTGCGGATGCAGAATGTCATTTTATTTTAATACATGTAACATAGTTAATCAAGCACCACAAAGAAAAAGTTGGGGAAGATGATGCCTTACATGAAAATCAATTTATTTTGTTCTATGAGATAAAATGAAATGCCGCCCAGATAAAATTTCAACATTTTGACAAGATTTTGTACCCTTGAATAATCATTCAAATGTTATGGATTCAACCCAACCAGGAAAAGAGTGATAAAACACAATATTTGATGAAAAACAATACTTTTAATCTTAGATATATAAGGAACATTTGATTATAGATATCTTCCACTGCATTTAATAAGTCAATCAAAACTAAAGCAAACCACATGCAAAAGTTAGTTACATGTAACTTGCAAAATGTTACAGTCTTATAATAGTAATTAAGTCTAAAAAAACTTAAAATGAATAAGTTTGAAAAATACGGAGACCAGAATTATTGACTTAACTTAATAATTAAGTGTTATGTAAGTTAAAAATGGTTCTTTATTCGGATGAAAAGAAAGATTTTGTTCTTGCAACAATTCATGGAGCAAAAGCCATGACTTGTATTGGCAAGTTCATTGACATTTCTAATGCTATTGTATATAAATATATACATAACTGAGGTTTGTTTCCTTTTCTCATTAGATCATCACTGTCATACAATGAAGCTTGACGAGTGTATGTTTCATGCGAAAACAACGACTCAGTCATCTTTGGTAAAACTGTCATTGGTTAAAGAGTAACACGGGTTCTCCTAAACCTGATAACCTTCGATTCTTACAGTAGTTTTTTAGCTCACCTGAGCCAAAGGCTCATGGTGAGCTATTGTGACCGGACTTTGTCCGTCGTCCGTCCGGCGTCCGGTGTCCGTCCGTCCGTCAACATTTGCTTTAAACGACATCTCCTCCTAAACCGCTTGGCCAATTTTAATAAAACTTTACAGAAATGTTCTTAGGGTGGTCCTCTTTCAAAGTTGTTCAAAGAATTTGATTCCATGCAGAACTCTGGTTGCCATGGCAACAGAAAGGAAAACTTTAAAGATCTTCTCCTCCAAAACTAATTGCTAGATTGGAAAATAATTGGGCATAAGTGTTCCTTGGGTGACATTCTACAAAGATTGTTCAAATTATTTTGATCTGTTATAAAACATGGCCGCCAGGGTGCGGAGTCAGTTTTCCTTATATGTTTACAGTTAAAACTTTAAAAATCTTCTTCTCTAAAACTAGAGGCCAGATTTAAAAATGATCTGGCGCAGATGTTCCTTGTGTGACCCTCTACAAAGAGTGTTTAAATTATTTTGATCTGTAAAAAAACATGGCGGCCAGGGGGCGGAGTAAGTTTTCCTAACATGCATATAGTGAAAACTTAAAAAATCTTCTTCTCCGAAACTAATGGCCAGATTTGAAAATGATTTGGCATAAATGTTTCTTGTGTGACCCTCAACAAAGATTGTTCAAATTATTTTGATCTGTAAAAAAACATGGCGGCCAGGGGGCGGAGTCAAATTTTCGTATATGAATAAATAGAAAACTTTACAAATCTTCTTCTCCAAGACATAGCTGACAGATTAGAAATTAATTTGGCATATATGTTCCTTGGAAATGCATTAAAAAAGAAGATGACACGAGAACCATGGTGCATGTTGCAGATGCGATAAAAGGAAGGTATACTAGGGTGATGATTCGTACAATTGACATAGACGTAGTAGTTATTGTCGTATCTTGCTTTCATTTGACGAATGCAGCGGAAATATAGAATGCCTTTGGGAGTGGAAAAAAAACTTTAGATACAATTCTATTCATGAACTTGCTAATACTACAGGGCTAGGAAAGTCATATGCATTGCCTGTAAAACCATGCATTGACCGGATGCGACACTGTGTCATCGTTCGCGGATAAAGGAAAAACAGCCTGGGATTCCTGGATGGAATTGCATGATGTTACTAGTGCATTATCTATTATGAGAGACCAGCTCCTGCTGTACGATCGAACACATATATCAGAAAACGTGAATGAGGAACGAAAACAATTTTTTGCTCCAAAAGGCCGGTCTTTTAAAGTTATTCCGCCAACATAATCAGCCCTTTTCCAACAGGCAAAATGATTGATTTATCAAGGTGAATGTGAGTAAGGTGAATGCCTAAATTTGGAACCACAACTGCCTAGCCCAAGTGCATTGTGTTTGACAAAGACAAAACAATCATTGGCACCGTTTTGGAGCAATATGTCAGAGGCATTATCTTCATGTCAGAATTAATTTACGATGGATGCAAACAGGAATGTCGCAGTGGTTGTAAGTGTTGACAGTCTGCCTTTCCATGCACTGCCCTGTGAACTTATGGTGGTGATTGTTAATGTCAGATCTTTCTGCTTACGTTTTGATAGAACCATTTTAATTTCAGTTATTTAAAGTGTGTTTGTGATTTTGATGATTGGTAAACAAATGTGAGAGAAAACAGTCTCCAGGTGTTGACAAAAATGAAGTTTTGTATTAGGGTATATCAAGCTGTCTTTGGCTTCCAATAGTGGGAAATACATATCCGTATTTAGTTGTTAAATGTATGTCCACCATCTTTATGATAAAACCGGAAGTAGATAAAATTAAGCTTGCCTCCATATCTTATTCTGGTAAAATGGTTCAAAGTAGCTTTGTACAGAATTTCATGCTTTAACACAAAGTGCACAATTATTCACCTATCTACTGGACTAATAATGGATATGAGACTTATTCATCAGATGCTTTTATCTCCTTTTTTATTTCTTATTTTTTATCTTTTAGTATACGTATACAATCAAACATCATAAAAAATGGTGATATGAGATTATCAAACTTTCAGCACAAATTTTATTTCTTATACTCCATATCTTAACATTAGATGAAACTTTGAAAAAAAGGATTTTAAGAAGTTAATATAAAAGAGGAAGACAGGAAAGAGGTAGAACAGATATAAGAACACGGAGACGAAATCTAATGAAAGGGAGGGGTACTTTGTTTTCACGATATTAACGTGCTTAAATTGATTACAAGTTGATTGTTTTAATTATCCATTATAAAACATTAATGAATTTAGAGTAAGGGCCATTCTATTTAGAAGTTTTGCTATTTTAATTCATACGTGTCTAGTTTGCCATTGTTGAAAGCAATTTCTTTTTTTAAATTCAGTCTGATTCTTTAGATAACGTTTGAAGCGGTTGAAATGTGCGCCTGACTGCAATCCCAAAGTAAGTGGTTTAAACATTCAGCTTTAAAATAACAAACATCAAACAAGGTTGAGTTTACCATTTTACATTTTTATATTGAAAGGCTCTCAATTTCATATCTTTTGATGAATTAATTCTTCTACATAAATATTTTCGTATTCTATATTTGTAAAACAGTTTTTCTATTTAAATTCTAGTTTTATTTTTGACATTGATTATTACCAATTTAGAGGTCGTAAAAATTGTTTGACTGTTTAGAGTTTTGGAATATGTTTAAGAAAAATAGTTCCTGCCTTTATTATGCCTTCATCATTATTTTTATTTTTTTCAAATGGAAATTTGGCATTTAATACCAATACTGCATCTTGGTAAAACTATAAAAGTCTCTTTTTTTGTTATCATATATATGCTCAATCAACATATTACCTCTTTCAAATCATTCTTTATAGAAGATTGTTTTACCTCCAACTTCAGCACTTGCATTGTTCCAAATGACCACTTGTCCTATTGATTTGTCAATACATTTTATCTTTTTAATTTAAATTAGTTATTGATTAGTTTGTGCTTTGGTGGGTTTGGTAAAACAGTATTAGTTTTGGGAATGCAATGCACTTTTTAACTGTAATTTTCCCTAGGAGAGTAAGTTTTCTATGCTAATAACTTTTTAAGCAATTTTTTAAATCTTCTAACTTGGGTTCTAAATTCAATGCCAATATACGGTTTTTATCGACACGGAGTGTTATACTTATGGATTTTGGTTTACTTGAACTCCATATGAAACTTCTATCAAACATAATTTTAATCACTATCTTTTAGACGACCTCTTTGTAAGCTATGCATTTCGATTTGTTAAATATAACTCCCGATATACTACTGAAATGTCTTAGACCCTTTTTAAGTTTTCAACCATCGGTTAAAAACGTTGCGTCATTGACAAAAATGGTGATTTTGATTTCTTGATTATTAACTTGTAATCCTTAAATATATCGGTTACTTAGAATTTCAAATGACAGTAGTTCCATATACATTAAAAGTGTTTAAAATATTAAAATATACTCATGGTTTAAACTATCAAAGGTTTTTTTCAAATTCCGAGAAAACTATATTGCTGGCTTATTTTCGGACTCTAAATTTTCAGAAACTTCAAACAACAGTCTGATATTTTCCCAAATATATCGGCCTCTTAATAAGCCAGTTTTTAAGTTATCTATTATGGAGCTCAAAACAATATTGCCGGCTCATTTTCGGACTAGATTTTTAGAAACTTCAAATTTTGATGTTGTCTAGTTTTAATAAAGGTATTCTTTTTAGATTCCCTTTTCTTTATCAAGGCTAAGAAACTAGAAATTAATGTTAAATATTGAGATTTAAAGTCAGATTATAACCCGTTTTTATGAAACTTGTTTACATAATTTACCTCTACTATTTCTGGGAGTCTTGTGCTTTTAACTTAGCGAAAATTGCCATCTTTTTTGTTTACTTCCAAGTCATTTTGCATTTTATGAACATATATTTGTTGTGGTGGTTTCAAATTAGCTGATAGTGTATCACAAGGAAAGCAAAGCAGATAGAAGATCAGTATCCAGTCTGAGATAAAAATACTATCAATGGTAATTATACACAGGAAAAGAAGAAGATGCATCGCCATTTTCATCCTCTACATCTTACTGACTTGTACATACATACATACTTACTTACATATATACATACATACATACATACATATAGCTTCATCTGAATGATTAGAATTACTCGTTCAAAGAAATAACCATATGTTTTTACAGAGGACAACAGTCTTAAAGAAAGTGAGGGCAAACTCGTTTTATTAAGTCTTGCATGGGTTTATAATAGTTTACAGTCCTGATATGTCAATATAATAATAGCCACTAAAAACTTTAAAAGATGGCCAATGTTCGTTTAAACTGGCTTAGAACTCGCCAACCCGTTAGACCTGAAACTCACGAACAGTCTCCATCATTCGCTAGTGGCATTCAGTTTTCAGCTTTTGCCAGAGTGGTAGGTGCTGGGAGCCAGACTTCAGGGTTTGAGGTTATCCGTGAGTTTCAAAACAAAGAACGGGTTGGTGAATTTTTTTTTTTTTATCATTTGACAGGCCTATGCTCTTTTTACATATGTCACGTAGGAATTTATGTGACTAAATATATACTTTTCAACAACATGGCCCCATTAAAGATTAATATTATTTCTAACGAGAGAGAGAATTAAAAAGAGGGAGAGAATAATTAGAAACGGAGGGAGATGTGGGGATACTTCAATATCTATACAAAAAACTCTGCTGAAATAGTCAAACAACGGGTCAAATTGTATCAATGAACATACACAGAATAGCTTTTATTTGCATGATTGACAATTTTATTTGCCTTTACATGTACGTATTAGAAGACGCTCTGACAATTCTCACAAATATGGGTACATATCACAGAGCTGTCCACAACTGTTTATAAAGAGTGTACAGCTATTAGGTGATAATTTTTTATACGCGCTATTCCATAAAAAAATCTTCAAATTAATACAAAAGAGTTCGGTTCAATGTTTATGTGTAAACCAGATAAAGATAACCCTGAGAACAGTTGAAATAAGCTTACACTAATTGAATCAAGCGGTAAACAGAGCTTTGAATCGAGAGTTTCACTGTTGATAATGAAGTTGAATAATGAAAGAGGTCGTAACCAATTGTTACACGATCACAAACGATTCTTCTGTTTTGTCTCATTTACGCATTTAAGGATTCACTTGATTCTGTCTGTTAAGACTGGCGATTTTAAAAAGGTCAAGTAAATTTATAGTTCCGTCCGCTGCGGGAACAACTGGAAAAGCGTCGCTCTTCGGTACAGCGTTTGCATTATTTTGTGATGTACTGTTCGTGTTGCTGGTTCGGGCATTGTTTCCAGTTATCTCATTTGTACTACCTGCTTGCACATTTACACGTGCTATTTGACCGTTAGCATCCTCTGGTGGCGGATTTACAGGTGAGGATTGCGCAAGGGCACTTTCGATTCCGGAAGAAGATGATGTGGTGTTGTCTTGATTGTCCCTTTGTGAATATTCCATCGCTTTTTGAGTGATATGTCCGTTAAACCGGCCTTCGTCAATTTGTGAAACAACAGAGCCGTCTGGAAGGGTGGTGGCTGATGTGAATTGCTGCATGAACTCCGGAAGCTGCCTCGCTATGTTCTTTATATATTCTAGATAACCAATGCGGTCCGAAAGTGTTTTCGGTCGTGTGCCCATGGTCAAAGCGTAATCTATAATCTCCTGGCTGGCCTTGGCAGATGGATGAATGACGTACCGGACCATTTTGGTCAAGTTGGCCGTTACTTCATCAACTAATGCATTCTGGCATTTTACTGAAAAGGAAATAAATTACTTATATGACGTTTTCTGCATCTTACTTCTGTAACATTTAAAAAGTATCTAGATTCATGTCATAACGGTGAAAATGATGTGTGAATACAGAAATGTTTAACTCTAATGGCTCTATATAATATAAATCTCTGTTG
>JAULCC010246954.1:0-12502 GCA_032358795.1 Nuttallia obscurata | reverse complement strand
AGCTTTTATGAGTCACCGAAGGAGGTTCCACTAAAAACTACAGTCACGGAAGGAGGTTCCATTAAACACTTGTGTCACAGAAGGAGGTTCCACTAAACATTTGAGTCAAAGAATCAGGTTCCACTAAACACTTGAGTCACCAGTGCTGTCCAATGTGTATAATGCAAGGTTGATGAACTGTTCTGTTTTAAAAAAATGAAACGTTATAGTCAACGTTAACGTTTCCAAAACAAATATACCAAGGGCATAACTATATCCACATTTTTTACATTGAACAATGTTAAGTTTTTAAAAAATTAATATACAAGGGACATAACTATACGCAAATAACACAAATACCAAAGTTAATGTTTCAAAACTAAACATATACGAGGGAAATAATCTTGTGCAAAGTAGACACTGACCATAGTTATGTTTTCAAATATATATATTTCCAGGAACATAACTATATCCAAATATGACGTTGACACATTTACGTTTTCAAAAATAAATCTACTAGGAACAAACCTATTTGCAAATTTTACATTGACCAACGTAAAGTTTTCCCAAACATATATACATGAGATATAACTTTGTGAAAGTAAGCTGTTGACTAAAGTTAAGTTTTTGAAATAAGATATACAAGAGACATAATTTATTCACATTTGACATTGACTAAAGTAAAGTTTTCAAAAATTAAATTTACAAGGGACATAACTATGTGCAAGTTATACAAAGACCAAAGTTAAGTTTTCAAAACAAAATAAACGAGGGACACAACTTGCGAAAAAATTGACCTTTACCATAATTAAGTTTTCAAAAATAAATATACAGCGGACATAACTATGTGCATATAAGACATTGAACAAAGTTAAATTTTAAAATTAAATAAAGAAGGGACATAACTATGTGTTATTTTAACATTGACCAAAGTTTAGTTTTCAAAATTAGATTTATGACGAATGGATGGACTATCCTACGGACGGACAAAATATATGTTTTGTGCTTCTTAGAAATGTTGGTATGAAAGATCCTGCTATTACCATTCTGTAGACGCTCAATATTGCAAATTCGATTTAACCTTTATCCTTTTGTAATAATACAAACAGTGTAGACCTATATAAACATAACGGTCTGCTTTACTACTTTACTTTACTAAGCTCCACACCGTTTGACCAATAAAACATCTATATAATGGCACTAAAAGATATATCAATCAACTCGTTAGGAATATATGAAAGGTTAATAATTAAAACTTTATGATTTTGATTAGAATCTTATCTTAAATCGGACGAAAGTCAAATGAGGTTTTAAAAGCATCCCTTTATCATAATACCATCGATTTACCAGTCACTAATGGTAACGTTAAACGTAATGATGAATACTTTCGGGAAACTAGAAACCAACATAAAATATATACTTTCTAAATCGTTACTAAATGGTTTCTTAGTTCCCATAATAACATGTTGGAAAACAAACCCACGTTCTATTCGATTTTAAACGGATGCATATATCGATTGAAATTTGTCATGGAAATATAAAGCATTCCAAACTTTGTTGTACGTCTCCAGTTACTCTGATAGCTTTCGAAAAACAGCAATGGAAACCATCGAACTACATTAAATGAGATTGCAAATGTTTGCGCATTATATGCAAATATCGCAGACATGTCAGATGTCTATCGCCACTATGTTGTCTTTATATGAGCCAGGCGACTGTGGTTATGATAAGCCAGTTCTTCCGTTAGAACCTACTATAAGGCGCAGAATTTTGTTGTTGTTCAGTACAAACAATCCGTTTTTGGAAATCGCGTTGCATATTTAGGTTCCGAAGTACTCGTTCCTGTTTCAATCGATGAAAAGTAAGCCAGATTGTATCAATGGCGTAAGGATATTCTACCAAAACTGTCGATGCGTGACATCATAACTAACTTTTCCATGGTGTTTACTTCAGTCATTCCTTTTATGAACCCAGCAAATGCAGTGCAACTCACACTGCCAGCATTGCACCGTTAAGCAACGTTTGAAGCGGTAACGTTTTGGATTGGTGACCGCGCGGTCTCTAATCCAGGGTCAGGAGAATGATTTAATTTTTTTTTAATTTGTAATATACGAGTATATATATGTTTCTAATGTTTCCAGGTTAATCGCGTACCGAACAACCTCATTACCTTCAGGACTTTGATTTTAGAATAGGAAAGAGTTTTACTTTTCATCTATATCTTTTATTAGTTGAAACATATTTTATTGCCACACTTTGTAAACATAAATAGTAAATTTCGTAAACACAATACATGAACATATACGCAGACATTTCTACAAACATATAGACAAAAGGGCTGGAACACAAGTTCTACTAACATTAGATAAGACCCTCCCCTTCTCTGATTGAAAGCCATACCTCTTGCGTTGACAAAATCGATGGTCAGTACAATATTGTTGCATCTTCTTTATTTCAAACTCAACGTCCACAAAATAAGCTTTTGATACACAATGGTCACAGATTAGGTCCAGTTTGGAGAAATATATGTATGAAACCAAATGTCTCTGTTTTTTAACCTCCTTGATTTCTAGTTTAAAGCATGCCGTAAAGACTAATTGATAAACCTTGTGGTTAAATATTCAACGACAAACTTAACTTTGAACGATTAATGAATGTCAATATCATTGTCCAAGGGTCTGTAAAAATGGTCAAGACTTTCGTTTACATTTCCGACAAAAGAAATGAAAGTGGAATATCCATTGCGCTCAAATCGTTGTTTCCAGTGCTAATAGAATTATTATAATTCTAACTTTCTATATATCTATAGATAATTTTTAAGCATAAACACAGTATTTAACGACTACTTAAACTGATTCCCCAGATTTATGGCAACTACTGATTAATGCTAAATCGGATTATTGTTAAAAATTAACATCATCCGCGTAAGCTGTAAAACTAATTAGACCTAACCTCGCCTCACGAACACCGATCGTTATAATGAACCGAACCTCGCCTCACGAACACCGATCGTTATAATGAACCGAGCCTCGCCTCACGAACACCGAACGTTATAATAAACCTCGCCTCGCCTCACGAACACCGATCGTTATAATGAATAGAACCTCGTCTCACGAACACCGATCGTTATAATGAATATACATGTACTTAGTTTTGAATTCAGAGTTTCTATATACAAAAGTTATATAACCAAATGAAATGTAAGTAATATGTCAATAATTAATCATCAGTTAAATTTTTTACATGAAATACGTTTAATGCAATAATGTCTTTAGTCTATTGTAAAAACAGAATGCCTTCTTGCTTCAATTGTCATTTAAGAAAAGTGTTTATTTCTTTCTTCACTTGTAATATTTGACGCAGTCTGTATTCCATCTTTAGTGTTAGTTAAATATTGAATATTATATATTCTTTCAGTTGCAATAATGGGTATTTCATTTCTTTCTTTAACTGTTAAATGCGAAGAATATTGAAATTTATAGTTTGCTTCAACTGCAATGTTAGAATACTCTTTTTGTAATTCTTTTTTATATAATTGAAAAAATTCTGTGTTTTATTTCTTGCTTTAATCTCAATATTTAAAGCATTTTTATTGTTATCGCTCCCAATGTCATATAAACAAAGCTGTTCTATTTGTATTGTGAGTAAAGTCCTATGTTTAATTTCTTGCTTCAGTTCTAAAGTTTGAAGCATTATAAATGGTTCATTGCATTTGTTATGTTTGTTAAACAATACTGTGTTGTTTTTTATTTTCCTTAATTTCAATATTAAAATAGTGCTGTATTTCATTCTTACTTAAATTAAATTTTTTTTGAAGCATTCTTATATTTATATCGTTCCAATTGTCACAGAATGCTGTTCTATTTGTAATGTCATTAAAGTCCTGAGGTTTAATTCTTGCTTAAATTGTAATATAAACATAACGTTGGAATTTTTTTATCATATTTGCTTGAGTTTGTAGCATTCTTAATGTTTTAATCGCTCAATTTTATATTTTATAATAAAAGACTGTTCAATCTGGTATGTTAGTAAAACAATGTATACTTTTAGAAAAGCCTCGACAAGTGTAAACACATGTGACATGTACCGTACCTACAACTATTTGCTGTGTAAGACAAACATACATATTATTTATTCTGCTACTCAATAAAACAACAATAAAACAACAATAAAATGTCACCATTAATTTCAGTGTAACTCAAGCCTATATTTCAGAATTAACCGTTGTTGAATCAATGACAATGTTCGATTTACTGTCTCTAAAAGCAGGTGTTTTGTTGTATATCAGAAAGATTCCTATTTGAGTTCCGGGGTGAAATCGAATTTGAACGATGTTGTATTCTACTGACTTGCATGTTATAATCATATCTTTGTTCGTGCAAACAAAGGTTTTGTGAACTAAGCATGGGATTTTCACAAAAAAAATCTTAGCTGATAAAAACACCACTCGGACTAAATCAGCAAATTTTGTTTAAGTATTTTACATTAAACATTGCACGTTTGAATATATGAATTTTTTTTGACGTAATAACTTGTTTAATTGTGTATTAAACTACGAACGTGCATGTTGTATAATCCGTCATTACTGCTTTTAGTATGTCACATATAAGAAAAGCATAATATAACATGGTTTTCTGAAATTGTTTTAATTCATGTAAAAAAGTAATAAATGTAATAATCATTCAATTAAACATGGCAATGTTTAAATGCCAAGTTCTTTGTCACATGTAATATTTAATAATAACTCACTTAAACATGACAAGTTTTAATGGCCAAATTTGCTGTAACATGTAGTATTGAAAAATAATTCGCTTAAACATGACAAGTTTTAATGGCCGAGTTGTCTGTCACATGTTATATTAATAATAATTCACTTAAACATGACAAGTTTTAATGGCCACGTTTCTGTCACATGATATATTTATAATAATTCATTTAAACATGATAAGTTTTAATGGCCAAGTTCTCTGTCACATATTATATGTAATAATAATTCACTTAAACATGACAAGTTTTAGTATTCAAACCGTATATTGATTTTGTTATAGATTGGATTTATAAGTTTATAAAAGTTAATCGTATGACAAGTTGCAATAACGACTTTGTTGCTATAAAAGAAGGGATATTTGACATGTATTTAATAATAGTTTACTTACATGTCAACATTTGTAATTTCAACAGTTATATGTTTTTAATTTCGTGGTGTTATATGCTGGGTAGGTGCCCCTTTTCCCATCATTTAACCCTATCTGAGCTTTTGCATCCGATAATAGACACGAAAAACACCCGATTATCCACTCACTTTGAGGGAAACGCTAATGACATTGAACTGATTGAAAAGTGTTGAAAACATACTTTAAAAAGTTTGTTGGACACAAATATCGCAATATGCTAAGTTTGTCTTAGAATCGACCAATCACTCAAGGCTGCTAAGTCATAGATGATTTATTAATCATAAAAACATAGGATAAGGCATGGCTTTGTCGGTGAACTTGTTTCTTGCTAAATTATCGTCACTAAGAAAATAATGCTTAAGCCTTTCGGTTGCAAATTCGAAAATGTCTTGAGCTAAAATTCAATGGCTAAACACTTTTTCAGTGTGTAAATAATGTTTTACAGAATCATTTGACTAAGTAGTAGAAAATGTAAACCCTAAAGTCTACACATTTAGGATATTAACTTTGGCAGCGTAAGGATAAATGATTACATGTATGTAAGTACCATGTGTTGATAAATAGCATAAGTCATGTTATACAAATGTACAAATTTGTGTCATATACGTCAAATAAAACTGAGAAATAAAGGATTATACGGATAAATAAGCAACATGTGTTGACTGATAACATAAATAATGATATATATATGCACCAGTTGATGTCGTGTACATGTATGTCAAACAAGACTGAGAAATAACGGATAAACATGTGTTTATAGATATATGACATAAATTAGATAAAACTAAAAAAATGTCAAAGGCTGGAATTTTTTTCTTTATTTGTGATCTACAAGTTTTGCATCCAGTCCTACAAATATGTCTGGTAATAGGTATGACCAGTGGTTGTTGATAAGGCAAATGCTCAAATTGAGCTATTTCTCGGGCATGTTTTCAGGACTGTATCAATAAGGTCTAAAATCATCTTGATTCCGACATTTTGCATTTCCAAATTTGATTTCTCGAAAATTCGTCATATCGCTTATCTATGACTTAAAACCTGTTTATAAGTTGTTGTATTATGACCGTTTACCATAACGTCACTGGTCACGTGATGCCATTGACGGACGATGTAACGAATCATCGCATACTTTTGCAAGTACATATACATGCCATTCATTTCTGATAACTCCCCTCCTTACGATATGCTTATTGAGGCTGATGGAAAAGTCGGAATGATACCAACCTCATAAAAATCATATCTTTACTATTCCAATACTTTTCATGTTAAGATCTGACAACGAATCGTAAAAGGTCACCTACAGTGACCTCGGAATTTCCCTTTTCGACATATCTAGATAGCTTTGGTAAACATATCAAAATAGTACTTTCAAATCGCATTCGTCACCTTTCATTATTACTCAATCGGAACACTCGCAAATTATCCAATTGACGTTTACTTTCATGATTCAGTAAGCTACTATTTGACTGGCTGATCGAAAAATCAGCCGATGGCGTATTGCAATAGTTTGTTGTCAGATCTTGCCGTGAATGGTTTCGATCTAATGTTGGTAAGACTTGTATGAAACGAACTGTAATAGAAAGCCATGACATCAAATCAACGTAATATGAAGAGAAAATACTGAATCTCCTTTCTATGAAACGAATACATGGTTTGACATAGATATATCACTGTTTAAAATGACACCTGATTCAAGACACCGTGAAAAGCAATTAAAAATGTCATGTTTAGTTTTGTATTGCAGTTTTGCATCTCACATGTTCTTTTCCATTTCAAATAAAAATCGGGAGAGCTTTGCACTTCTATACCAAAACTGTCCTTGGCACGCAATAACTCTTACAACTTTTAACTGAAGCGTTTACTGTCACTTGAATCAGCGACATAGTGAACGATAAAGGTCAAAACGCAAAAATAACTTCATGATCTAATGAAGGAGATCATCTGTTTCTTTATATTTCTGTAGAGAGTAGTTTCGAGGTTCTTAATTGCTTTTGATAAATTATGTTTTATTATAACAGAGTTGTCTGTTTGTTTCAGTGAGGAATTCTGTGGTTTAATATTTTGAAATAGAATGTGTAACTTTACGAATCTTGGTAAGCGTAACGCAATTTTCCCTGGACGTGTGGCATCTTTATGTGTTCTTTAAATCACATGTCAAAACAAAAAGGAATAAATAGCTCACCAAAACAAAGTCATTTTACTATATAGATGGTATTGCACGAGTGTATTACAACAATATTATTCGGGTGTATTAAAATCATAAACTACGGGGGACATTTGATAAATTTATATTCACAAAAGCATGTATAAAACTGCTCAATGGCAAAGTGGAAAGCATATTATATAGCGGATATTACATGACTGCGTTTTTTCAACATCAAATGTATGAAACGAGTTGACTAAAAAACTTATGACACGAGCCTTGGCGAGGGTTTAAATAAATGTTTCAACTCTGAATAGAATCCTACCTGAATGTCGTGTTGACGATATGTTTAAAATGAAAGAAACAACAATTTATTCAGATTTACATGAAACCATTACAGTTCGTGCTATGCTTTTTGTTGATTTAGGAATTTAACGTCGCTTAAACAGTATATCAGTCATATCGCGACGTCGTGATATTTATTATTCAACCATGTAAAAATATGTACTTGTGACAAAGTTTACCTCCTAATCTTTCTATAAGTTTATAAAAGCTTTATAACACAGAACGTACAGTAGTTATATGTTTCTAAAATTGATGAGTGAAACCCAGTTGTGCTGCAAGAAGCATGAACGTGAAGGTGTATAATAGACTATTGAAACATATTGAGAGCATTCGTTTAATGTCAATGTAATTCGTATGTATCAAATCGTTTTAGTGATACCTTTGTATAAAAACGGGAAAAAGTCTTACTGCACTCCCTAATAAGGGAATCGAACATGCAACACACTATTGTTTATCACACTCTGTAAGTGTTTCCATGGATACCGCACACTTTGACTGAGATGTACTAAACCTTGTCAATCCCAAATTAAATATATATGGTTATTTTATCAGAAAACAATAATTTGATGTGTAGCACAAAATAGACAACTTGTGTGGAACACTATGAAACCAGATGCGATAGAAATTGTTGTTAATTGTGTTTTGTGCATTTAATTAAAACTTCACCCAATATACCATGATGTCAGTCATATGAGTTTGGTAGATGAGAATATATATGTTGTTCTTGTGTGTATCTGATATGTTGTTATTGTAAGACTATCATATAGCATATATTTTTTGGTGTATCGTGTAAGATGTCAGTCATATGAGTGTTTGTATTTCTACATGTATGTACAATTCCTCATGGGCCGTTGGCCCAATGGATTGAATGAAAAAAACTCGAAACTTGAAAACTTACCAACAAAGTTAGTTAGGCATACAAGTGTTCTTTGAATTTTTACGAGTTCTAACTTTAACTACTTCTACTTAATACAGCAAAGGGAAATGCGTTACCATACCTTCGCACCTCCGAATGCATTAAACAACAAAGGCTATGGCCTGACATGAAATCAAACTTAATATCTAATACGGTACGTACTCACCACTTTATACGACACGCACACGCCGGAGGCAATATGGCAACGACCTAAATTTATACACATTTCACCGGAAACAACCCCACCCAGCACGCACACTCCGGATACAGAAAAACGCGCATCGAATAATGCACGCACTTACAACTACTCACTCGCAACACATGTATAGGCACATAAACAGCAATTAATGCAACACGCAAACCACCAGATATGATACACGCACATACACGCACATACACGCACATACCCCTACTTGTGTCCTTGGTATAGGTTAATTTCTTTTACATTTCCCAAATGTTGACATATATATATATGGCATTAGTATACTCATTGTGGTTCGCTCCAAAGATAAATCCTAAGCAAAAAAAAACAACAAAAAAACAACAACAAAAAGACATTAATTATATCGTATATAATATCAACACAATTTTTGAGAACAATTCCGGGTTTCTTACATTAGTTCTGATAGATATAAACTGAAGAATATATTTACGAGGCGCTAATGTTTAAAATTTTCATATCAATTAAACGCCATACCCAAGTAGATTACAACTATTTATAATGGTTCATTACTGGCTTCGATAGACAGGGGTTTGGGTTTGGGCCATATGGTAATGGTCACTGACTTGCAATCTTTTAACTCCTCATCGCTGTGGGTTCGAATACCGGCCTAGGCACTTCGGTTGTTTTCATGAGAGGAAGCCTTCCAGCTGACTTGCAGAAGGCGGTGATTCTACCCGGATGAACTATGTGCTTGAATTATTGTACAGAGGTCCCCGGGGTCTTCATCATCTTGTAATGAGCTAGACATCGCAATATGACTAAATCACTGTTAAAGCGACGTTAAAATTCCTTATAAACAAACAAAGCTGGTTTCGACAACAAAGTATACTTCTAGACAGAAATACCATACAACACTAAAAGTGGTTTGGGAAAAATAAAGTTGAAATCACCTGTTTGCGCATCACCTGGTGTCACATGACGATACATTCCTGAACATAATTTCACGATGGCAGCTGATTTATGTGTATTTTATATTTATTTTTCACTTCTATTTATAAAAGTCTTCGACTGACTACCGACAGTGTGTCTATTACAGGTAAGGACATCATCGACTTTATACAGGTGAGATATGGGTTATACGGAAATTTCTTCCAACCGTTCGGAAATATGTCAGTAAACAGAAGTTACAGAGAGAACTGATTGGCGTCTGGTTAATAATGTCATATAAGTATCAGATGGTATTACACATTAATTACCTGGTGGTTATATAGTTGTTTGTTGTTGTTTCTTTTTTATCTACAAAACAAATGTTAGAGAAATTTTGTTGATGAATTTATGTTAAAGCTACTGCACTCCAGATATGGCCTAGAATACCGAATATCTGAAAAATGTTGCAAATGTTGAGATGTATACAGGAAACATGGATGCACTATGATCGGAAGTGATACTTGTGGTTATAATTACAAAAAGCATCCCGAAATTAGTAATTTTACCTCTCAAACTTACCCCGTTTGTCACAGTATAGACGCTTTTAGCGGGGTTTCAATTATTTTATGTGAAACAATCTCGATAACTGTGAAAAGTTTCATCCTTGAACCTCTTGCATTAATGATATTTTCATATTTACAAACTTTGGCAGATGTTTTGAAACGTCTCGAATGATTTACCAAATCTAGAGTTTAGTCGCTTTAACACCTTCACTGCCTTCCCCCGAGTTTTAAGTCATTTGCAAACAGCTTGTATCCGAATGAGACGTCGAGTAACTCGGCGTCTCATCCGGATCCAAGCTGTTGACACACAGCCAATTGTTTTGCCAAAACTTTAGTAAATATGTGAAATTAAAAAAATGGGGCAGACGAAATATTGCGCAAGCGCGGTATTTCTTCCGGCAGTGAAGAGGTTAAAAGTGAGAAAAAATAAAACATCTTTTAAATCAAAGTCTTATTGAAATATGAGTTGTATCCATCCTGCATATAGAAATACATATTATAAATACTCGGACAAAAAAGTAAACAAAAAAGTTGGGGTGGGGATGGTTCCACAGAAGAAATATCCTCAAGTTTATATTTATATTTTTTTTATTTTACTTTGTGTTTTTTTGGTTTGTTTGTTGGAAAGCATTATACATTTCACAAGGATGAGGGTAGTAAATTTGATTGGTCAGTCTTTTTAAGGTAAATCCAGTGTCATTATTTGTTTAATTTACGTCACTTCCTGCCAACTAGGGCCAGATATATAGCACTGATATACGTGGGGTGGAACCCCGGCTAGCCATTTCATCCTGACATCCTGAGCACCAAGGAAGAAAAGCCATTACTGACAATTTAAAAGTCTTTTTTTTTTGACCCGGCCGCGGATCAAACCCACGGCCTCCCACACGAGAAGCGGCCTCTCTTTCACTTAACCGGGCGTTAGTCGCAGTGACGTTGTGCATAGATAGGTTACTTAAGTGGAAATAAAGATAACAACGCATCATACAACGTAAGCTAAATAAAGATATATTTTTGTTTCGATCACGGTCGCCCTTAGCAGGCTAAATGCATTGTGCATCTTTTATTGGCAAAAAGTTATTTTCAATAATATTATACCCATTGTACATTAAAGGTAATACGTTATATTTTATTTTCTATAATATAAACCAGTTGTACACATTAAACTTGACAGTCTCTATAGTCATTTTTAAAAAAACGAGCTTATGTAGATATAAAAGGATTTCATTATGCTTATCGCAACGGTAACGCCAAAATATGTAAGAAAAAACTGAACGCTTTAAAAACAGCACATGTATTGCCGCCGCTGATCTTTCGTTCAACGTTTCTTGTTTGATTATTGTTCACAGCAGCCAGTTCGTGTGGAACCGTTTCTATGGTAACGGAGACATAAACAAACAAACCCAGATTTAATCGTCAAATTTCGATATCGCGTATGTCGCCCGAGTGTCGATTCAACGTTATCTTTAAAGTTTTGTTTTGCACATCCTGTTTATCAATCTCGATACTCATAAGGACAAATTGATACTGTAGCTTGTCTGCAATTTATTAATCGGGCAGCATCGGTTCTTTTTATAGCAATATTGTCTTGTTCTGTATTGTGTCTCATGCAAGTAAGTGTAGGATACAGCTCTATTTCTATAAACGTTGAAAGGAAAATGAGATTATCAGTTTGTGGCGACAATGTCTGTGTTATCTGCCTACAACACGTATACCTGGTAAATATATTCTAAATATTGAGTACTTTTGAAAGTAATGATTGGTACAAGCCCTGCAGATTTAGTAAGATCATTTGTTTCGTTATAGTCTTTAGAAATGATAATGTGTGTTCTACACCAAACACCACCTACCACACGGGACTATCAGACTGCACAAGTTATCACACTCCTAAAAAACAAAAACAAACAAACAAACAAAAGAAGATGGCGTAGTATACATAGGGGATCTTACGCAAGTGGCCATGGTATATTGAAAATATAAAACGAGTTTTCAGAAACTGTATAAAACGTTAAAATATAAATATTTTGTTTGTTTTGGAATTTAAAGACGATTTCTACAATTTTTTTCCCGAATCAGAATTTTTTCATTTTGACTTATTTCATTTATAATTTTATGCTGATTTCAATGGTAAAGAAAAAAATGGGGGTCACCATATTCATTTTTGAGAAAAACACTTTTGACCATACCCACTATTTTTAAAAAAAAGTCATTTTTTAAAAAAAATTTACTTTTTTGAAAAAAAGTTTGTATTGGATTAAAAAAAGCAAGAAAGCAGTGTAATACTGGTGCATT
>JAULCC010246732.1:0-12503 GCA_032358795.1 Nuttallia obscurata | reverse complement strand
CTCCTTCCAATCATAATGTATAGACATTGTGCTCCTACCAGAGATAATGTATAGATATGCTCCTTCCAATAATAATGTTTAGATGTTGTGATCCTATCAGTGATAATGCATAGATGTTGTGCTCCTTAGTAACCAGTGATTATCTATCTAGCTGTAAATTTAACCAGCCTTTTAGAAAAAAATGAATACTGGTTATCAATGCTGCATGTGGTTTACAACCATGTGATAAATGTGTTATACCATACTGAATTCCAACCATGTGACCATGATAATATCTAGATAGACACCTCTGCTGACTGAGGTCAAAACATAATGCAACAATAAATCAAGCATAAGCAGTGCACTATCTTAATAATCCCCAACTAGAGATAGGCAATTAAAACAGGGACTCTTTCATATATGTATGATTTTCATCTTTATTGAATTCAATGATAAAGAGAGTAACAGTTTGTCAACTTAATCAAAGTTAGAAAATGTTCTGTCATTGTGTTATTTCATTTCCATGACAACAGTTCTATTGTACATTTCCATCTGTCTGTATGTCTGTCTCTGTCTGTGTGATGTCTTCACTTAAGTTCTCTACAGTATTTACCTGGATGATTTTTGATGACCAATCAAATTCCTGTATGACACATACATGGCTATTCCTATAGCTTTCCAGCATGGAAAGAACTCATAGCATCTGGAAACTCTTCTTTTGGCACTTTGGTTTCAAATATTGTTCATGTACATTTAAGTCAATTCATTCATGTTTAAAATCAAGTACACTGTCTTCATTCTATGGGTAAAATCCAGTAAAATATTCATGGGGATGTGCAACTATTCAAGTACACAGTATTCTATGGGTAAAATCCAGTAAAATTAAATATTCATTTATATATATATATAAATAAATATAAATTATTCATTTGTTAAAGTCAAGTACATTCCTTATTATACTACAGTTGTTAAGTATAGCTATCAGTGTTTTCAACCAAGTATCCATATATTACCATAAAACTTTACTCTTAATAGCCAAGTACAATAAAATGTGTATATAATATCTATGTCTAAAATCAATTACTATACAATCCATGTCTAAAATCTGGATCTAGATCCAGTCTACAGGTCATGTCTACAATCAAGTACAACATTCCAATTCTGACATCAAGTTCTACATTCCAAGTCTACAATCAAGTACTACATTGCATGTTTACAATTAAGTAAAACCTTTCATGTATAAAATTAAGTACAATATTCCAATTCTGAAATCAAGTTCAACATTCAAAGTCTACAATCAAGTACAATATTCCAATTCTGACATCAAGAACAACATTCAATGTCTACAATCAAGTACAATATTCCAATTCTGAAATCAAGTACAACATTCTAATTCTGAAATCACGTAAAACATTCCAAGACTACAATCAAGTCTAACATTCCATGTCTACAATCAAGTACAACATTCCAAGTCTACAATCAAGTACAATGTTTCATGCCTACAATCAAGTATGATATTTCATGTCTACAATCAAGTACAACATTCCAAGTCTACAATCAAGTACAACATTCCAATTCTGAAATCACGTAAAACATTCCAAGACTACAATCAAGTCGAACATTCCATGTCTACAATCAAGTACAACATTCCAAGTCTACAATCAAGTACAACATTCAAAGTCTACAATCAAGTACAACATTCCATGTTTACAATCAGGTACAACATCCCATGTCTACAGTTAAGTACAGCATTCTATGTCTACAATCAAGAAGAACATTCAAAACTACAATCAAGTACAACATTCCATGTCTACAATCAAGCAAAACATTCCAATACTACAATCAAGTTCAACATTCCATGTGTACAATTAAGTATAACATTCCAAGACTACAATCAAGTACAAAATTATAAGTCTACAATCAAGTAAAACATTCCAAGACTACAATCAAGTATAACATTCCAAGACTACAATTAAGTACAACATTTCATCACTACAATCAAGTACAACATTCCATGTCTACAGTTAAGTACAGCAATCCAAGTCTATGTTCAAGTACAACAATCTTAGTCTACATTCAATTGTAAATAATTCCCACAAACTTTCCAAACCTACATGATAAACACACCAAAGTACAATGCTGACTGTATCTATCCCTCTTATCAGCCACAGGTCAGGAAACCATTCTGTACAGCATCATCTCAGGAAAACTCTCATACATCATCATATACTAGCACAGGCATTCACACCATAGGCATCTGATGCCTATTTAGTTTGGCAATGTCCAGTTTCTGGCTTTACTAAATGTAACACCAGTTGTCTCGCACAGAATGTTACCAAGAAGTACATTACATAACACCACAATACTTACTGACAACATGAATTTGCATCCCCACTCCCTCTTCCCCTCCCACACCCAGCCAAAAAAATTATATTTTCATTTTAATTAGTATTTTTACCTAGAAACTTAAGTTCCCACTAATTAAAACAAATAGCTTGTCAAAGCTGGTGTTTCCCCTCTCAAAAGTTCATGATCTCAGAATTCCATGGTAGGAGGTGGGTGGGGAGATATGTGGTAAGGTTTTGCGGGTGTTAGGTGACGGGGCAGGTGGGAGTTTGTTTGTTTGGTTTATGTCACTTTCTGCCAGCAAGTGCTAATGGACGTCCCAGAGAGAGGGAAGCAGATACACAGAACTATGGTTCTTTAACGTGCCCAGTGTATAGCACTGATACACGTGGGGGCTGAACCCCTGCCAGTCTTTTTATGCAGGTGGGAGATGGTGGCCCTAGTTGGTGTCAAAGCCTCACTTCAGAGGTGCACATGTCAACATTTTCTGGAAAACACAATTTAAACAAAACATGGAGCCAGTATTTGTTTTCTCCTGTGCAAATTAAAAGAATTTCCAAAGCCAATAAACAATCACAGAGGATTATAATCACAAATCCATTTCAATTCAGTCCTTCCCATTTACTTCCATAGATACAGTGATTATTCCACATTCTCCTAGGGCTTCAGAAATGATACTATAATTATGTAGTCCTCTCCCTTTCCTACTTTTATAGGACTTATGCTTTCCTCTCATTATCTAGAATTTAACTTTCTGTAGAAATGAATATTTTCATGGTGCCAGACTTTTGATATCAAGCAGAAACAGTCTGCACACAGATTTACTGTTCCATATTTCCATTTACAACAGTAAAACATTCACTGCCCAGTCAGTACAATGTCATCTTTCAATTCTGATTAAACAATTTTAATATGAAATGGAAACATTAGAAAATTCTGGCTACATCAAATCTCATAGGGAATGTTTCTGACTACATCAAATCTCATAGGGATTATATGTGCAGTTACTGGAATTAGTTTGTTTGTTTATTTGGAATTTAACGTCGCTTTAACAGTATTTCAGATATATCGTGGCATCCAGCTCATTGCAGGTGGAGGAAGACCCCTGGGGACCTCTGTACTCTATTTCAGGCACAGAGTGCACCCGGGTAGAACAACCGACCCACCGCAATCCAACTGGAAGGCTTCCTCACTTGAAAAATCTGAAGTGCCCAGGCGGGATTCGAACCCACAGTGGTGAGGTGCTGAGAGATTGCAAGTCAACGACTATAACCACTTGGCCATGGAGGCCCCCTACTGGAATTAGGCATTCATCTTAAAATATATGTTTTGACAAAAAAAAATAAATAAAATTTTTTGGACTAAAATAACTGTTCAATACCAGATTTTTTTTATGCAGAACAGGAGACAGTAAGAAAGAATCTTCTTTAAACAGTTCAGGACAGAGAAAAACATGGATGACCTCAGATGATGGCCACAGTTGGTGCTTTGCATAATATGATAGCTAGTAGAAGTCCATCACCATGGCCACACATAAAGCTCATCAAATATTTTGTACAATATATATGTGTTATAACTGGCACCTTCAGGGAATTAAACATGTACCACACGCATGGGTGTTTGTTTGTACGAATGTAACGTCACTTTAACAGTATTTCAGACATATCGTAACGTCACTTTAACAGTATTTCAGACATATCCTAATGTCACTTTAATAGTATTTCAGACATATCGTAACATCACTTAAACAGTATTTCAGACATATCGTAACATCACTTAAACAGTATTTCAGACATATGGTAACGCCATATGGCGGCTTTTAAACATCCAATACAGATAAATATGAAAATAAAGTTTCGTTCTCAAAGCTCCGGACCACGAGCTCCAGTGGGTGCTCTACTGAGCGTCTCATTGTAGACAAAGCTCTGGTCTACGGACCACCAGCTCCAGTGGGTGCTCTACTGAGACTCTCATCATAGACAAAGATCTGGTCTACGGACCACCAGCTCCAGTGGGTGGTCTGCTGGGACAATCAGTGAGCCCTGGTATTGACTGGAACTTTGGTAACCTTACTTATTTGACATTCATTCACTCACCTCTGTGAGCTGCTCAGAAGTACTTCAAACTCTGACAGATACAGGGCTCCAGATAAGGAGAGTATTTTGAGTAATTTGGTTACTGTTTTCCATGTTTCTCTACTAAACCTTATCTTGTGGGTACTCTGATGAGGTGATTTTAAAGACATTACCCACAAGATAAGGTTTGGTATAGAAAAACGTAAAACAGATTTGACGAATATCTGTGATACCCATCCTATCTGGAGCACTGAGATAGATAAATATCCCATGTTTTCGAATGTTATTATGAGGCAAACAGAAACTGTTTTTAATTACAGGTCAAGAAGGCCATAAGCTTAGTAGGTTTGCTGGCTACTCTAAAACAAATTGTTTGCTTAGCCATTACCATGGCCCTAGGGAATACTGAGTTGCTTTTGAAAGCTTAAAGTGGCTTTTATCAGCATAAACACCATGCAATAATTATTGTAACCCTAGCACTAATTGCAACACAGCTGTAACTATATCATGAGATAAAGAAGAAGATAGAACTATAATAAACTGACTCATCAATATTTAATGATCACGCTGCATAATATTAATATACAATTAGAGGTATACATGGTGATATAAGTACTTACAGTCAAACGTCTCTATAGCGGCCACCCAAAAAGCTATAAATTTTAGAAATTTAAGACAGGTGACTGCTTTATGCAGGCTGAAAGTAATGCAGAAAGCTGCTATTAGAACTTTCTGCATTACTTTCCCCCTGCATTAAGCAACCACCTGTCTTTGTATCAATATAAACCAGTTTAAAGAGTGGCCGCTTTAGAGATGTTTTACTGTACAGTAACAAGTAAACACGATTTAGTCGCTTTTCCCAGAAGAATGTGCCCTTTGTTGTAATTTACAGTTGGAGGAAAGGGTCTCATTATGTACATATACTTGTAATCATATACTTGTAACAGTTGTAGTTTAGAGGCACATTGGCAGATGTTTCAGGTAACATGTGGCCAGTGAGTCTATTGTAGTGTATGACGTCACCTGGACACGGTCCACTGACTTCACGGACGCAGAAATCCTAAATATATCAAACATGATGTATTATTTATTTATGAAGTTAAATATGTAACGTGCAATGTATCATTTAGGGGCCTAACGGTCCTGTCTTCACGGACGAGGAAATCCTTGTATAGTGTATTTTTTATTTGCTTGTAGAGCCTCTGATGTTACATATATAGTATCACTGGAATCACATGTTTCAATGACGTCACGGACTTAGAAATCCTTGTATGTAAAAATTGATATAATGATTTATTATTTTAAGAAACAAATGTAATATATGGTTATATATTAATCATTATGTTCGAAGCTGGACTTGATCTAATGATTTCACGGACGTTGAAATCCCTTTTTGTAAATTATGGTTTATTAATTTATTATAGCTTTAGATGTTACTTTTAGAGTGTAATGCAGTCACACCATGGCAAAAGACTCTTAGACCATCCCAGACCAGTGTAGTCAAATATCAACACTTTATCTCTCTCTTCCTCTCTCTCTTTCCTATTCTTTATATAAAAATATAATAAAATACAATCGTATTGTATGTCACTGGATTCCCAATTCGCAATAAATTCTTTGTATAAACAAGGATACAGATTCAAAGAGCTTTTTTACTGAATCTTTTTCACATATGTATGTTAACTAATTTATGATATTTTGCCTATTTATGCATTTGTGAATAAACATGTTTACACTAATATACATTAATTCTGAATTGGGTCAACATGGTCAACTTATTTTATGATAGTGACGGATTTACTGCTAGCAGTGCAGATCCTAAAAGAGCATAGGTCAAAGGTCAAACACATGATGGTAGTCTACATTGGTCACATATGCTCGAAGGACAAGTTTGCCATGTTGTGGCTCAACTGTCGTAGATTGTCTTTTGTTTTGATGGGAGTTAGATGGTCAGTACATGTAGAAATTGTCACCTAGATGACGCGTGTGATTGCTTGTGGACTGGAATGCATGTAATAGCTGAGCGTAAGGATGTATATGTGTACACTAGTGAAAATATAATTGCGTGTTTGTATGCTTGTGAAATATGAATCTGTGTTGTATGCATGTGAAATATGAAAGTGTGCATGGTATATTTTGCCATTATCTTTGCCGATAAAAAGTATATCCTAACGTATCTATGTTTTAGTTTTTGACATCAAATGTTACGAGGTGATGAATTTAATGTGAAAATTTTACATGTGTATATTTACAAGCTCTGCTTGTCAGATATTTTAAGAGAAATAATTAATGCTACAAAAGTTTTAAAGAGTGTATGTTTCAACGAGTGTAAGATATTTAGTCTATATGTGCATTGATATCGTCTTATATATACATGTATTAGTGATGAACTTTGGTACGAAAATTAGTAATAAATGTTATATACAAAAGTAAATACAAACTTGTTGTTATTTATTAGTAACTGTTTTACTTTAAGAAAAATCTTCATTAACACAGGTCATAAGGTAGCATTCAACTTTTACCACTACTGTTTCAAGTAGGAATGTTTTCAGTGACTAGTGGAGATGTTAATGAAATAAAACAATGAAGATTGGTTAAATGAACATCTTGATTATGGTAATATATATTTATACCCTGTAAAACAAAGTTTTCAGGGGTAAACTGAAATCAGCCTGTCCGTCGGTCAGTCAGTCGGGAGGTCTATCTGTCTGGATATAACATTGATACCTAATTGTGGTGCAAACCCCTCCTTCAGTTTTTGACAGATTGCAACGATACTTGATATATTTCATCAACACAAATAGTAGATGTGCAAGGCGCTTAAAGTTACAAAGTTATGTCCCTTTGAACTTAGGCATTATTTATGCGTCAGTGTCAAGTAACATAGATAGTTTGTTGCGAAAACTCCTCCCTCAGGTTTAATGGATTACAAGAAATTTGGTACACATAGTCAACACAAAAAGTACATGGGGATTATTAATGCGTCAGTGTCAAGTAACATAGTATACAGAGTAAAAGTTTTTGTAACATTCAGTGACTGGTCTATTTTATTTTGCTTGGTGCATGTTATTGTGCTGCCTCATTTTACCGCCATGGACACCCCGCCCAGTCATACTATACTGACATCGGGTTAACTAGTCCCAGAACTACTCTTACAACGCTGAGTGCCAAGCTAGTACAGTCATTTAAAAGCATTTTGGTTGCCAGTACTGTCATTTAAAAGTATTTTGGTTGCTTATACTGTCATTTAAAAGTATTTGGTTGCTGGTTGCCAGTACTGTCATTTAAAAGTATTTTGGTCGCTTATACTGTCATTTAAAAGTATTTGGTTGCTAATACTGTCATTCAAAAGTATTGTGGTTGCTAATACTGTTATTCAAAAGTATTTTGGTCGCTAATAGTGTTATTTAAAGCGTTTTGGTTGCCAATACTGTCATTAAAATGTGTTTTGGTGGCTAATACTGTCATTTAAATGTGTTTTGGTTGCTAATAGTGTCATTTAAAAGTGTTTTGGGGTTGCTAGTACTGTCATTATAAGTATTTTGTTTTCTTATACTGTCATTAAAAAGTATTTTGGTTGCTTATACTGTCATTTACAAGTATTTGGTTGTTTATACTGTTATTTAAAAGTATTTTGGTTTGACTGGGTCAGGGATCGAAACCACTTCCTCCTGAATGCGTGTCCACACCTCACCACTGAGTCATCGTCGCGGTGATATATTCTTGAAACTACGTAACAACAACAAAAGGAAAATGATGAAACACGCTTTTGTAACGCAATAATGATAATAGGTATTGATCAAGAAACGTAACAGTTGGCAGAGGCCTTGGTTCCCCTGACTTTGATGCCACAATTAGTCAGACTTTACGATCATTCAAGGGATAGCAGTAGTCTCAATGAACTATAAGAGGCTAACTTCATTGGATAATGTGCATGTTTTATGTTCCAACACTATGGAACAGAAACCTTCGATTTAAGCAAAATTCTAACTTTTATGCAGCTCTTTAATAAACAATGGTCTGCTATTTTCCCGAATTGTCATAGCCAATATGCATTTACTTATTTTAAATCTTATTTGTTACCTAGATTGGCGTCATAGTTTCAACACTGCCTGATCTTATACTTATCTATTTTACAACGATTTAAAAAAAAAAAAGAAATCGTTAGACTTGGTTTATCTTTAAAAGCCCAAAGCTTCCTGATTGAAAGTCATGCCTGCACATGTAATTCTAGAGATAAAGTAGATATCGAATCAAGACCGACATGAGAACAACCGGCTAGTTGCTTCTAGTCTGAAAACTCTTGGCAGTATGTCCCTTCTAAGTGGGAAATATATGAAACTGCTCTCGCTTGTTCGTCTGTACGTACGCTCGAAATTCTTTTGCATTGAACTCTAATTTCACTATCTGGCAAATGCCTTTAAAACTTGTACAGATGATCAGCCACTAGGTGTAAATGATACGATGATTATTTTTACTGTGATCATCTTTACCAGAATTATGGCCTGTGTATCACAGCATAATGCACCCTTTTATAAATTTGGAAAAGTGTGTGTTCTTTTAAAGCTACTGCACTCCAGATAAATTATGGCCTAGGATATTGAATATCTGAAAACTGTTGCAAATGTTGAGATATACTCAGGAAACATTGATGCAGTATGATTGGAAGTGATACTTGTGGTAGTAGTTACAAAACACGCAAAGTTAGTAATTTTAACTCTGAAACGTAATCTGTTAGTCACAGGATAGACGTTATTTGCGTGGTTTTAGTGATTTGATGTGAAAAATTCACAATAACTCTAAAAAGTTTCACCCTGAAACCATTTGTATTCCTGTTATTTTCATATTTACAAACTTTGACAGACGTTTTAAAACTTCTGAAATTTTAAACCAAATTTGGATTCAGTCGCTTTAAGTATCACATTTCCTGTCAGTATGAAGTTATATATTGAGGGTTTCAAAGAAAGAAATGTGTCTTTATAACTTGAGAAGCGTAAAGACTGGCCTATGTCCATCTGTCAGTATGATGCAAAAACATCATCATTAGGGACATGAGCCATGTCTTGTGGACATAAGTCTAGTTTCCACAGTATGAACACGTGTCCAGTTTCCACAGTGTGGACACAGGTCTCGTTTCCACAGTGTGGACACAGGTCTTGTTTCAACAGCGTGAACATGGGCCTAGTTTCCACAGTATGAACACATGTCTAGTTTCCATAGTCAGAACACATGTCTAGATATCCACAGTGTTGACACACGCATGGCTAGTTTTCACAGAATGAACACAGTTATATTTTCTACAGTGTGAGCACAGGTCTAGTTTTAACAGTAAGAACACATGTCTAGATATCCACAGTGTATCCACACGCCAGGCACACGTCTGGTTTCCACAGTCTGAACACATGTCTAAGTATCAACAGTGTTGACACATGCCACGGCCAAGAATCCACTTTGTACACGTCTAGTTTCCACAGCGTTAACACAGGTCTAATTTTCACAGTGTGAAAACAGGTCCAGTTTCAACAAATGTGAACATAGGTCTAGTTATTACAGTATGGACACAGGTCTAAGTTTTCACAGTGTGGATACTGGTCTAGTTTCACAGTGTAACCCTAACCATAACCCTGCACACAAGTCTAGTTTCCAAGTCCAGTTTCAACAATGTGGACACAAATCTAGTTTTCACAGTGTTGGCACAGGGTTAGCTTTCACAGTATGGTCACAGGTCTAGCTTTCACAGTATGGTCACAGGTCTAGCTTTCACAGTATAACCCTTACCATAGCCCTGCACATAATTCTAGTTTCCACAGTATGAACACATGTATAGTTTCCACAGTGTGAACACAGGTATAGTTTCCAAAGTGTTACCCTTACCATAAGCCTGAACACAGGTAGAGTTTCCAAGTCAAGGTTGGATAGTGGGCATACAGGTTAAGCGCAGGTCTAGTATCGACATTGTGGACACAGGTCTTGTTCTCACTGTGTGGATAAAGGTTTAAATTTCACAGTGTGGACATAGGTCTAGCTTTCAAAGTGTGGACACAGGTTTAGCTTTCACTGTAACCCTAACCATAACCCTGCATATAAATCTAGTTTCCACAGTATAAAAACAGGTATAGTTTCCACAGTGTGAACACAAGTCTAGTTTCCATAGTATGAACACAGGTATAGTTTCCACAGTGTGAACACAGGTCTAGTTTCCACAGTGCTACCCTTACTATAACCCTGAACACAGGTTTATTTCTAAATCAAGGTTGGAAAGTGGGCACACAGGTTAAGCACATTTCTAGTTTCGACATTGTGGACACAGGTCTTGTTCTCACTGTGTGGATAAAGGTTTAGTTTTCACAGTGTGGACACATGTATGGCTTTCACAGTGTGGACACATGTATAGCTTTCACAGTGTGGGCACAGGTTTAGTTTTCACAGTGTGGACACAGGTCTAGCTTTCACAGTGTGGACACAGGTCTAGCTTTCACAGTGTAACCCTAACCATAACCCTGAACACAGGTCTAGTATCCAAGTCAAGGTTGGCACACAGGTTAAGCACAGGTCTAGTTTCGACATTGTGGACACAGGTCTAGTTTCCACTGTGTGGACAAAGGTCTAGTTTCCAACAGTGTCACCCTAACCATATCCTCTAGTTTCCAAGTCTATATTCAATAGCGGGGACACAGGTCTAATACAGGTCTGGTTTCAACATTGTCGGCACATTTCTAGTTTTAACAGTGTGGACAAGGTCTAATTTTAACAGTGTGAACAATTGTCTAGTTTCCACAGTGTGGACGACACATGTATAGTCTCTACAAAGTAAAAACCGGCATAACACAGGTCTAGCTTCAAGTGTGGACACATGTCTAAAACACAGGTCTACAGTAGACATAGGTTTAGTTTCTACGGTGCTGACACAGGTCTATGTTTTCCAAATTGTTAACACATGTGAAATGCATGTCTAGGACACAGATCTACAGTGAGCACAGGTCTACTTTCCACGGTGTAGACGTAGGTCTATACTTTCCAAAGTGTGAACATAGATTTAGTTTTACACAGTGCTGACTAAAAGTTTAGTGGACACAGGCCTAGTGTGGACACATGTCTAGTTTCCACAGTTACTGCTTACATATACACATTCCACTTCTGTTCAATAAAAATATTGCAAAATAGTGTAACTGAATACAATATTTTTATCTGTTCAATAAAATTATTGCAAAATGGTGTAACTGAATACAATATTTTTAAAGGAAAGACAATTCAAAATATGATTGAGAATATGCAATAAAGGTTAAAGTTCTTGCCATCGCAGAATACGTCTGATGAAAAACATAATGAATTCATAGGTATTTAATAGAACAGGTAGATCTCTGTATTGATTTAAATCAATTTGTTTACATATCTATTATCTAAATTGATTTACATATAACAATAGCAAATAGTTATGAAATGACTGGAATGGAAACAAAGTTTATAGCTATCTTCTTCTCAAATGTCTAAGTATTTGTTTTCATAGTATACACAAAAAATAAATCAATAAATATATAAATAAATATATTAGTAAATAGCAGTTACAATAAACATTGAAATGGAACAAAAGTTACAATTATTTGCCGCTCGCATATCCTAAACTCTTATACTGGAATGTGAGAGTACAGTCAAACCTCTCTATAGCGGCTATCCAAAAAGCTATAAATTTTAAGAATTTAAAACAGGTGACTGCTTAATGCAGGCTGAAAGTAATGCTATCTTAGTAATCCTATAGGAGCTTTCTGCATTACTTTCAGCCTGCATTAAGCAACCACCTGTCTTTGTATCAATATATACCTGTTTAAAGAGTGGTCGCTCTAGAGAGGTTTTACTGTATTTCATTATGTTTTATCGAAAATGCCGCCTTTAAGATCTGCCATTTTATCATAACCTAAATACTAACTAGTAAATTAACAACTAAATTTCATACTGCCAGTCCGAATTCTTAATTTCTGTTAGTTTGGTTGACAATTAGCATATGTTTGATATATAAGTAGTAAGGGTTAGCTAACCGTTTTAATGAGATATGAACTGCTAAATAGCCATATCATTTAGGCTCAAAACCGATCCACTACTGAAAGA
>JAULCC010246621.1:0-12504 GCA_032358795.1 Nuttallia obscurata | reverse complement strand
CAACTTTGTGCCTTTTACTCGTTTCCATTTCATCCGTCGGTTTTGAAACCATACTTTAACCTACCAAGTAGGAAGAACAAGTGTGTATAAACAGGCGAGGTGTACTATAATTAGCGATACATTTATGAGTAACACAATACAAACCACAATGAGAAATTAAAAGCTGTGTGTTATAGAAAATTGAAGTTTTCAAGAAAACATAGTATAATTTAGACTGAGGTTAGAAAAGCTTTTCATTCCAGAATGATCAAAGTGAAACATAAATAGGAAAAACAAATTCATGAAATGAGGCTAGAAGTTGTCGTCAACCAGCCAAAGAAAAGTTTCCTTGACCGACAAAATGACGTCATTTTTGCGATGTTTGACTGTACATGCTATTAATATCGTAAACTTATTTCGAAAACTTAAGGAGATTCAGGAGGACAGGCCTTTGTATGTTAAGTATTGTTCTATACGAGCTATATAAAGTAGATCAATATACTTGTGATATTGTCACCTTTATTGCAAGGTTCAGTCAGTTTAGGGATATGCGACACTTCTTGAGAACTCCTCTATTCCATGTCCTTATTGTAAAGCATAAGGCATGAAGGTATTTCGTATTGATTGTTAAACAAACTGGAATATTTCCAACCAATCTTATCCATCAAGCCCCCCATTAAGGGCTCGAACTTTCACATTACAGAGCCATGTAATACATGACTACTGTTATGATCAGATTTATTGTTAGAGTTTTGTTATGGAATCTCTTTTGTGCGTTGAAGATAAAGGCGAAAAGTGAAAAGAAAAAACCCCACGGAACTTTCTTCCGTTACACTTCATAGGGAGCATTAACGTAGTAGTGTATCGGGGGTATTCGACGATGACTTTGAAATCATTTAAAGGTTTACTGAATGGTCTTAAACAAGGAAACTTTAGATATAGGGTAAATCTGTTAATTGCTTTAAACTGCTTCGTTAGTTTGGTAATCAGCATGTACAACATGACGTAGAATTTTAACGATTCTTCCAAACAATACTTTAACAAGAAGATTTTTGAATTTTAGAAAAGTAAACATTGTATTTTTGAACATTTTCAGTACAACAATAATAATACTAATAATAAATCAACAATATACGATTTGTTTTATATAGACAGACAGACAGACAGGTAGAATAGTTTATTTTATATATATGTGCGTAATGCTGACGCCACCGCTCACCTGTCTCTCTGTAAGGTCAAGGGCAACGGCTATCTCGTATCGCCTCAATCTGGTCAGGTAATTATGTAGGTTAAACTCCTTCTCTAGCTCTCGTATCTGATGTTTAGTGAAGGCCGTTCTCTCTTTTCGAGGCTTTACCGATAGGTCCAATTTAAACGGGTCAGAAGAATCTGAAAATATTCAAATGAGGAATAAAGATAATGACACAAGTGATGATAATTCATTCACGGGGTATATTTCCTTTTACGTTTACGAATTCTTCTGTCTATACGAAAACAAAACAAACGAAAATAGGTATTCATGGATGTTTCCAAATGGCGACACCACTTTACATATCATGTTGACGTGTTTAATGAAATTTCGCCGTTTGGGCGGTAATATAATTATCAATTTTGACCGGAATCGAATATTCTATATTGTATACTCCGTTTGTTGTATATATTTATACCTGGGAGAAATGAAAGATATGTTCTGTTCAGTTCATAGTAGAGGGTATAAAATTAAGTTGCAATATTCTTCGATATTAAAGAACATGACGTGTCAGAGCGGTTGTAAGTAAGTTAGTAATTACCAATTTATCAAGATTTTATTGCATTAAACATTACAACATGTTTATGGCAAAACAATATAATACTATAAGAAGGACAATTACAAGTGGCAAATACATTTATGACTGTATCGAGTTTTTGTGTGTTGTTTTTCTTACTTGTTTTCAGAGTTGCTTTGTTTGTATACAAGGTAAAAATAAAAAGAATATATTGTAGAGAATATACATTTATATATTTAAAAGACTTAAAGTTTTAAATTTGAAGCGAGGTATATGTATTTTGCTGTTTTATTGAATAAGGTTTTAGATGTTTCGTTCACGATTAAGTAATTGTTTTATCGTTGTGACATGTGCATAAAACAAGTATTCATATTACAAAACAAAATACACTTTAAATAACACTCGGTGAACATAAATGTCACCATTTTTTCGTTCTTAAAAGTATGTTGTATGTGTGTTGAAAACACCTTCGTGACTAAATCCCTAAGATGTTAGCATCAAAGTCCCAAGCAATAAAAATCATTCAAATACAACATGTTTTGTTCTATGATTTTTTCTTTTAGTTTTGATAGAGTATCTTATATCGTCATATTGTTTCATAATCAAAGAGTGAACAGTCTGGTAATTGAAAAAACACAAATCAAAAATAGCATGGATGTCTTATTAATCAGGAAATAAGAAAGGAATAAGAAAATAAATTTTACTTCGTTAAGAGTAGTTAAAAAATGTGACCGGGTAGCTTTTTTGTTAAATATAAGCTACGAACAATTATAAATTTATTTAATGGTATTTCATTTTATCCCTGTCAAAGAACACTGAATTCGATATTCAACTTGATTGAGCGTTATGTGAGTTTTCTTCTTATTATTTAAGCGATTTTCATCTATAGCACTTGAAATGGTAAGCTAAGTGTTTTCTACAGGTCATTCTCAACCATTTATTTGAGGTATTTCTCATTTGTTAAATTGAAACATTATTTTATGACATATCAGTCATATCTAACAGTTTTAATCAGCAGAAAAAATTAAACTCTTACTGCTACATAACTTTTTTTAAACGTAAATACTTGCTATTTTAAAAAGACATGTATATAGTTCTATCGCAAACAAAAATCTTTATTCTATTTAATTCAATTTTAAAACTTTCAAGTTGATGCAATTTATTATACATTTTTATTTGACGGACAAAAAACAGAAACTAATTTATCTTAAATGTATAAGGAAAGAAGATGTCATTTGCGTATTATAGTTTACACTCAAAATGGAACATAAACATCGATTAAAATTGATTTTGCAATATTAATAAAAGTAACTGACTTCATTGAAATAATTCCTTAACAAATGGCGACGTTGTTCCCCGAAAGAGCCAAATAAATCATTTGTGTAATGACATCAGTTGTATAAGTCCACATACACATATCTTTGCTGAAATTACACAAGCTGGCGTGCCATTAGTAATGTTTTTCGATTTTTGTGGTTTTCATCGAGATGTAAGATTATCCGTATCGTCTTTCATGAGCGTGTAATTCGAGCGGTATCACCGCCCCAAGCGATGACGGCCTGTGTCTGGGTACCTCATCTACACTCCTACATTGTTTACCGAAATGCAGCCAAAATAATATCTCGTTTGTTTACATACACAGCACAGCACTCATTAGAAGTGAGAAGGTTTGTAAAAATTCCACAACGAACAACCCAAGTATCCCTTTCACTTGGATATTTCCTTAACTGAAATTTGCTTCCGGAACGTTCTCAGAAATGGTGTTTGGAACATGTGTACTGCAGACGTGAAAAGTGTCCTATCTCTTTTATAATCTGTCAATCATTTATTTAATCTTAAAATAGCAAGAACAGTCTGTACATGTAAGAAGTTTTCACTGAGAAAGTTAATTCTGTTTTGCTTGACGTACCGTTTTTGAGTGATGAACCTTTAACCATGTGAATTAATGTAACATCTATGGTATCATTCTTACATTTGTAATATATGAATTTAATGTTGAATAAATCTGAACTTGGTAAATACTAAACAAAATGAGTTTTTACTCCTAACAATTGACATCAGCTTAACGATGAAGTTCGAAAAACTAACCGCATTATTTGTTGAGTCAATATTACCTTCATCAGTTTCTCTTAAGAACGAATAACCTCTTGAGATTGACACTTTGGCTTACTTTTGCATTTTAAAGATAAACTAAATAGATATTTTTGTTTTGAATCAATAATAATAGCCCCTTATTATTTGATTGGTCAAAGTTATATTCTTCATTCATGCTAGTATACGAAATAGATGTAGTGATTTATTTTCAGATTTAGTTAGGAATCATCTCAGCATTGTGAATGATTGTGTATGTTGATCTGGAAGGGAAGCCACCGACTTTGTTCTTTTTAGAAGTTAAAATACACAAATGCACGGCGTAAACCCTTTCAGTACAAACATACACCCCATACATTTAATTGTAATATGATGTTGTATGTATCAGACAGGAATTTAGAAGAAGAAACCAAATGTGTAATTTGTGAGAATACAAACAAATACAAAGGATACCATTCGCTTCAAACAGTAAATAACACACCACAGTTAAATCAAGATATTAATGTCACTACTATATCTCGTTTTCTTTTTTTTTCCCTCTTCTTCGTGTTTCAACTTCTTGTTTTCGTCCTTTTATTATTACATGAGCGTTTTTAATAACAACATGTATTTGCTGCATTTATAAATCGCTGTAATTGTGAAAAAATTTAAAACGAGAGCCACCATTATTTTATTTATGCCTTATAAATGTACACGCTTTAGGGGAGGGGTTTATCTTAGTTATTTCTTATATCTAACGCAAATGGAAATAACTTCTGATATTACATCATCATGTATTTATATGGGCAATAAATGTGTTTAAACTTAAAAACTGTAATATTACAAATGCAACCATTGTTTCATTTAACATTACGTCAGTTTCTTGGCAGTTGTGCTTAAAAAATTGCAAAAAAAAGAACAATTTTTCTCTAATTGTCAGCCATGATCATTACAAATGTCGATGTTGATAGTAACGTACTGGGAGAAAATATCTGCTAAGTTTTAGTTGTTGCCGAGACATATTTATCTAACTTCACATTATTCAAGATACATATGCTACCTACTAACTTTTTACATGCTAGATGGGCACGTTGGCAGGGATTTTAATCAAATTACAATGTGTTTTTTCAACGAATATTACAAGTTTAGATCATGTATGTATTTATGTAAACGTAGTTTAAATAAAGAACGTTTTCCAAAGATTCAAAATCATAGCTAAAACTACTTTAATGATGATTGCAAATATTGTAGTTGAAATACAAAGCGTATCAATGTCAGTTTTCAATTATTTCTTAATGCTTAAAACAATGTTTGCAATATAAGAAGAAGATGGATTTCATTTTTTTGAAGATTGACGAATTCTCAAAACTATTCAACTGGTATAGAAACTGACAAGATGAGAGAACTAAATTTTATCATTAAGAATATCAAAATCAAACAGCAGAATCTGAAATAATTAAAAACTACACTACAACGGTCAAAAGAAATAGCTGATTTATTTTGTAAAGTTTTAAAATTTCTTCCCAATTACAACCACCAACTTATAGAAATTACAGTATAATTTACCTTATATTCTATGGACTCTTATGCGTTAAATTTGACTTACTTCACTGACAAAACAGATGCAGTCAGCGAATCAAAGAGCTCTGAGGCACAGGAATGTGTATCACTGTAATGAATTCATTTCTCATTCCTTTGCATCTCGAGGGGTGTAAATTACTACACGTTGTTGCTAATAAAACGCATGATCGCAAATGGTGCAAATTGGTAATCATATTTCACGTAACTGTTGGCTTCTACGGATAAATTTCCACCGTTATGTTGATTATCATGTGCAGAATTTCTCCCCCGAGACGGCGTTAACCAAGGTTCGCTGAAAAGCTGTGTTTGACTATTGGAACACCTCCAAGACTTGACTGCTTTTATGATGTTTTGTACTTTTTGGTGTCAGTTATATTTAGATACACATTGGAAATGGACGAGAGTCGAAAACTTGTACACGTAGTTTATATCAAGATTACAAACCGAACCCTAAGTAGCATGTAGGGCAACTTTTAAAATCTTTTTAGCACATACAGAAAAAGATATGCAGTATAACATGTAAAGGTACGCTACATGCGATATGCATTTAAACAGACTGCAGTACATATCTTTATAAATTTCATTAACATGGTTTAATAGGAATGAACAATGCAAATGCTCATTTCATTAATCAAGTTTATTTCCGAACATATCATGCATGTAATTCACATGTACTTTTAGCGGGTACACTCCAAAGAACTAAACCTGTTTTGTAGCGTATTGTTATCAAGATGCACTGGAGGACCCAAAGGGCACTGAATCATATATACTTGTTTATTTACTAGTATATATAAAGGTGTAGGAGACGAGACGAATGTCAAGTCTTACATTCCCTTAATATGACCCTTCGCACTCTTCATATTAAACATTGAAGGTATGCGTGAAAGGAATAACAACCTTGCATATGTTTCTTTTTATATAAATCAGGCTTCAAACTTTTTTCATTCTTTGGTTTCCTCCAAGCTGAACATAGTATTATCAATGCAAAAGATAAAGGTCAAGAAGTGCAAAGTGTTATGTGTATTCAGAAACGACAGAGTAGGGGTTTCAGGGTGTCAGATGATGCAACTTCCTTTGGTGCTTCTGATATCTTGTAAACAACTGCCGCGCCTTGTAAGAAACAAACAGCTTTCTGTTCCTACCATTTATCACTAGATTGAGAAATTTAAATGCATAAATGCGATGAATGATGTTTGTGATAACATGCGAAAGATAAATGTTATCACTTAAGTACGTGCAATTTGTTTAAACACTTTCTTGAACCAATTTTTATCAAATAAAAGCACAATTATCCTTTGTCGTAGCAGGGAGGCAGAGCATAGAGTAAGAATCCAACTAGAAGTGATTGGTCTGACGACATTCATAGCATCATACGCCATGAAATATAAACTGTTAAACTTATCTTTACCGTTAGAAAGGGTATGACGTTTTCTGTTTGATAAACAATATCAAAGTCGTGGGTGTTATGATAAACAACAAACCACTACGTACTTAATAAGTATATTTGTTATTAAATATCTGTCGAATAAAATCCAATGCACTGAGGGTTCAGATCTTGAAGAAACAGAGGATCTTATGTAAAAGCGAGAGAACACCAAGGTATTAATATTTGAACAGCAAAACACTTTACTAAATAAAGAGAACATTTGTTTTCAAGATCGATCAACAATTTCAAATGAAGTCTGTATCCATAAAAGGCGCACTATCTAAAATTCAAATATCCTTTTCTTTAGTAGATTTTGTTATATATAATGTAACTGGGTTAGAAGTATTAATACGCCGTTCACGAAAACGTGGACTTCTTTTGAGTATGATCATTAATTTTGTTCAAATCCGGAAGGGGTAAATGGGTTCGTAAATAATATATTGACCTATTAATGGGATTTCAACATGCGGTTTGACATGCTGTTCGTAACGAAGAAAAATTACAACTGATGCACCCGAAATTGAGGGTTCAAACCTCGAAGAGATAGAGTACCCTTGGAAACGGAGATTCTAAATGTGGAATAGAAGTTGGTACATTCTCAGTTGCTGATGGATTGAATAGCATTCTACTGTGTCTGGTAGTTTTTCCGTAGAGAATATAAGTTGCTAGCATGATGTACCTTCAACGTTTGGTTACCTCTATGTCTCTGTATAGCACCTATACTAATGGATTTTATAATTTCTAAAGTTAAACCGTTTAATTGAAAATATGAATTTAAACTGTTTAAGCGAAAATATAAAGGAAAACTGTTTAAGTGAAAATATAAAGGAAAACTGTTTAAGTGAAAATATAAAGGAAAACTGTTAAAGTGTGAAAATAGAAAGTAAATTTGTTTAAGTGACAATTAAAGTAAAACTGTTTAAGTGAAAATATAAAAAAAACTGTTTAAGTGAAAATATAAAGGAAAACTGTTAAAGTGAAAATATATAAAGTGAATTTGTTTAAGTGAAAATAAAAGTTAAACTGTTTAAGTGAAAATATAAAGGAAAACTGTTAAAGTGAAAATATATAAAGTGAATTTGTTTATGTGAAAATAAAAGTTAAACTGTTTAAGAGAAAAAATAAAGGAAAACTGTTTAAGTGAAAATATATAGTAAATTTGTTTAAGTGACAATAAAAGTAAAACTGTATAAGTGAAAATATGAATTAAACTGTTAAAGTAAAAATATAGAGTAGATTTGTTTAAGTGAAAACAAAAGTAAAACTGTTTAAGTGAAAATATAAAGGACAATGTTTAAGTGAAAATACAAAGTAAAATTGTTTTATTGAAAATATAAAGAAAAATGTTTTAGTGAAAATATAAAGTAAACATGTTTAAGTGCATATGTTCTATTCTATACATGTATATGCAAAATATAAGAAGGGATAGTACCGGATGGTAAGTTTGTGAAACCAACTGTAAGGCCAAGTTCACCTTCCATAAAACATTTTTCCCAAATATAAAATATCGGAATGGTAAATAAAAGAGACGGGTTACTAAGTTTCTAAAAGCATAAAGTAGTGTGCAATCTAAGGATAGACTGATATGTAATAAATGTGCTGGGAAAATGATTTACGGCCGCTCTTGGTCGACCCTATGCATGATGTATGAGTGTGGGACATCGTAGGTCAAAGTCTCAAAAGCGCTGATAATTGCAATTCTGTTTTAACAGCTGAGCCAAATGTGTTGAAGTGGTATACACGGTACCAACAAACCATTCGCTTATGTATATTTATGGTGACCCCGGGAAGGAAGTGTCAACCTTCCTCCTTTAAGTTTTGTTTTCGTTTCCTCTCGCATATCTCAAAACTACAACATCCCCCTCTGGCAACCACATGGCCACCACGCGCGAATGAAATAATATACCCGCTGAATGCAAGCTGTAAAAGAACCGGAAGCTTCAAAGAGAAAATAAAAATCAGTTTTTCACGGAATCAGTCAATTAAATGAAGTGATGAAAACTCGGACGGGAAGATATATCACCGTATCTGTGAGTTTAGTCGGATTTCTTTCCAATTAAAGACTAGGCGGTGTCTGATTGATTTGTGGCTACTTTAATTAGGGATATAATTTTAACGCGTGTTGAGGCGGGGTCACTTAGGGTCACGTGCCTACTAGGGTGGTGTGGGAAATCACGATAGATTTCTATCAGTACTTATGGATTAGTTTACACCCGCACACATGGGCACAGTGATATTACTCCATCGGTGGTTTTAGATATATTTATTTATCAAACAAGCAGCATGTTTTTTCTGGTTGTAGTGACTTTTACTGAAATGTTTGAAAACAAGATTGCTCCTTGATGTCCTTCATACTATTTATATTGGGAAATCTCTTCCGATTGTCTGACCATTACATATAGCTTATGTGTTTCTAACGTATTGGGACAATCAGCCAATCTCATTAAAATCAGATCAATACCATTTAAATACTTCTCACGATAACTATTCACCGTGAAAAGATTTGGAATGGTTTACATGTAGAGCTGATTTAAATGAGATTGGACAATCAGCATAATATCGAATGGTGTGGTTGATTGATAGAACATTGCTTTTAATAGAATTTAAGATTTAAAGTAGTTAAGGAGTTCGTCTAATTCAAACAACGTACTCTTAAAAACATTTCACTTTATTTTCTAAGAAATAACATGAACAGACATTGCCTATTATTCACATTGTTTTAAAACCAAACCATGATACCATAACAATCTATAAGTGAATTATTTTAAACGCTGTAAGCCAATTAGAATACGCATCGTATTAACACACGTTTGTTTTTGTTGATGCATCGGTTTTAAACGGTTATATACCAAAATAAAAGTTTTCTTATAAATCACTTCTAATGAAAATGTGAAATTATCACTGTATATGTGTAAAATGTTGTATGATTTCATTTGTGAAATTAGCATTTAGCAAAAGTTCCTTGCATTAAAGATAACGCCATATACAATTAACTCATTACTAAACGGCACTAAGGTTAATAAAATCTAGGAATACAGAGTTAAATCTGCATGAACAACACTTATTTGTTGCACCGAACAATTCGGAAAACATCTGTTATTGAAACTTTTTCATCATTTACATTGTGGAATACATTTTATCATATGCAAATAAAACAACACACTTGAATGACAACTTTTAATTTGCAGTTGAAGGTTCAAAGTCCTAAGCTATCAATTAAATAAGTATTGTACAACTATAAACAAGATTCTTTTGTGCAATGTCGTAACATTCTGTTATTGTCAGTAGGTAATGAAAGTACAATATGAATAACAGATAATGGAATGAACAGAACTGCGATAGTTTTATTATTTCCGTAATTTACAATTGTCCATTATATCGTTTTAATAGGACATAACTATAATACCTCTATTCTTTACATTACGTAAAAGTAGGTAATTAAATAATAGTACAAGTCTGCTCTTTTCTTTTTGTCAGGCAATTTCTTGTAGTGCTAGATGCGTTTAAAAAGCTAGCACAGTGGTTAAATTCAGGTTAGTATTTTTGTCATAAAATTGACATCGTTACATTAGAAACGTTTATAGCTTTTTTTTACCATATTTTCAGGTACATGAATCATGCTGCTTTATAGCATCACAGTATTGTATTTTTTGTAAACAATGCGCTATTTATGAACATTTCGATCATGTCTGGATTGAACACAAGCCTTTTATAAAACGCCATGTTTTCCACAAGATCATACAATGTATGGTGTGACATTAAAATAAAGCAAACTAAAGCGAAATTTCTCAAATAAATAGAAGTTATATTACTATTCAAAATGTCACCAGCATTGTAAAGATCTATCGAACATTGGCTAAATTCTTAACAGTTTGAGTTCAACCAATGTTCAAAAAGAAACACTGTTCTGCCTAAGTGGATTAATGAGACGTCAGAGATTCGCCTAAGCGATCCTCTTTTAATAAGCAGTAATGACTACTAAAGCAAATCTGTTTTGCTCCTCGAATGGTTGTAAAAAGTAGAACAGTTCAATTCAAACACCTATAAAGGTTTGGAGCAGAAACATAGAACATAGCTACCTTGTTAACCCATGTTAAAGAACCTAGATAATCTTAGCATGGACTTTGAACACATGCTCATTAACATAACGGTAACACCGAGTTGTAATTTGCGACAAGATGTATAGTTCGTTTCCTAATAATTACGTATGTTTTTCACTGTAAGATTTGTCTTCATCATAAAGGTACCAAAACTATATTTTCTCAGCAGTATATTTTTATCTGCTGTAATCAGTAATTGAAAATTCAGCAAATATACTGAGGTTTTCAATTTGCGGATTGGATGCTTTGAAATGTATATCTTTCTCCTACAAATAGATCTTAGGAACTAGTAAAACTCACCCATTTCCCTTGAAGATTACTGAGTCAGTTGTACAAAGATTGTATCTGTCATTCTGCCACGAAAGCTATGGGACTGTGTCTCAGAATTGTTTTGTCAGTACGCAATCGCCTTTGAAGCAATTTTACGATAATATTCCACATGGACCGTGAAATGGAAACATTCCTCTCGTGAAACTTTCTCACATCTTGCTTTTGGGGAAACGTAATATGTATATGCAGTTGTATTCATTTTATTAGTGATATCTAACATTATTTTCATAATAAAGCAGATATACATGTATTTATATTATAAATGTACACAGACAGACAGTGGACTATTAGGAGGTTGAAGTCGATCAACGGTAAATGCGATGATTGCCTTGTTCAAAGTTTATTAAAACGGTGGTTATTTTTTATATTTGTGGAATTTTAATTGATTTTTAATGTTCCTGTACATCTTTAATTAAAACGGGTTTGGTTCCATGGAGATGGCCTGACATCGAAAGAGTTGTGAATTTAATTATACCCACTTAGCTCTGTAATATCATAGCAGTTTTTATATTCATGATCTATAGCCTATAATAATTCTTTTTTATCATGGTCTAACAGTTTACAGCATCAATTTCTTGAAAACACAACACATTCAAGTACACTTTGTTCTCTCAATAAATTCCATACAGTTGATCTGTTTAATATGATGGGTGAATTATTATGTTACGTTTTGACACATTTTGACTGTTAATGATTTATATTCTCGATATGATCAAAAATTCAACAGCTTAACTTATTTTTGCTAATGTGATGGACCTCATGTGTTTTGGTATGAAGTTAAAATTTTCAAATGAATACATATGTTTAATATATATACATGGGTATACATGTGTAACGTTTAAGCTAGATATACATCATTGTATTTAACGTTTGTCTTAAAGAATGACACTTAAGAGTCACAGAAAAGTCAGACAGATGGCGGGTCTTGATACTTCCAGAAAACAGTTAAATTAAAATATAACAGGTATGACCCTCGAACATTTAATCTAAGAGTCACATATATATGACCAGCGAAAAGGAACCGTGTTGAGGTGGACGCCATATAAAATATAATAGAAGCTCATTCAACTGTCAAAGTTTAATCTAACGGGCAAATATCTGTTTAATGAAAAACAAAATGTGGAATATGTAGCTAGCTTTTACAGCAATGACTAAATAGTGCTAGATGTTCCTATTTCAGACATCGTGCAGACTTCATTTATTCATGAGACTTTCGATTTACCCTTTGAAATTTAACTGGTATTTGATATTT
>JAULCC010246510.1:0-12505 GCA_032358795.1 Nuttallia obscurata | reverse complement strand
GCAAGAAACATTGAGCATGACAATGAGCCCATGCTGAAGGATTCTTTGTAAACACAGGGGCTGAACGTCTTTCGTTAAGACAAATAAATCTATTTCATCTCCCACAAAATTCTAGCAATTTCATTGGTTAAAGTATGTCACGTGGTGACCCTATAATTTTCCATGTAGGGTCAGTAGAATCTATCACGGGTCAGTAAAGATTTGAAATGACGTAACAAATGACGTCATTCTTGTTATGGTGTCATTTGAGTGTAAAATGAATAAATGTTACCAACTAAACATTTTTATTTTAAAAATGCAAGGGGCCAGCGAAATAAATCAATTAGTGGGGTTTGATACTGACCCTCTACGGAAATATGTGGGGGACAGTAAGATCTATAAGGGGCGAGGCGTTAGCATATATATATATATATTTATATATAGATATGCATTTTCTATAATGACTCAACACAATGAATTTTTATCCGAAATGCACAGCTTGGTCAAAGTCGGAACGGAAGAGTCGGTAGTTAATCGGCAACCTTTGTTCCAGTCGACAAGCCGGTGCATAAGGAGTACACGCGTGTATTGTTTACATTTTGGATCTTGAGTCTGAACCGTGAAATCTTGCCTTCTAGAAAAAATAGCTGTGGAGTTATAGGAAGATTACTTGAGTTATCTGTTCGCCCGCTGCGATATAAGCAGTATATGTTTGCAGAAAGTTTTCCAAATGTGCTTGAACACCACGGGACGGCTTGATGAAATGTGTGATTAATAATTCTGCCTAATTTTGACCCACATACAACAGTTGTTTCGGCAGACGGTGTATTTTTTCTCTTCTCCCCGAAAGCTAGGAATGATGCAAACATGTGTTTACTCGTGTTTATATTATGAGAAAAAACTTGCACTTTACTGCTTTCTTTGTCCTCGGGAGAAAGGTACGCAGTGCGAGATTTCGCGAGATCAAGGAGCTTGTTTGATTTGGAAAGTCTGGAAGCGTGTCCGTAGCTGAACTCCAGGATTCCAGTCCTTCAACAGCAAAGACATAATATAAATGTTTATTGTGGATTCAGTGGAATTTGCTCCAGATATATGTATAACCAGCTGTCGGGGTTAAATGACTCCCTTTTATGTGAAAAATGGCGAAGCAGGAATGCAAATAAGGATGTACACACATTCCAGAAAGAGGCAATAAAATATGCAATGATGTTACGTGTTTCATATACCGTGTACCTTCTAGAGAGGATTTAAATATGCTCTGCATGTTGTCCAACCCGTTTCGTTTGGAATAAAATATTGTATGAATTAACAAAAACTGGAACTCGACAATCATAGTGAAACGCCTCCTCAAGGGCCCATTCCTAAGCACCACCTTCTTTATCTGTATTGTTCAACAACTGCGTCCAAAGCATAACATTTTTACTACAGTTAACCCCCGTTGAACGACCACCTCTGCATTATAACATTATGATGTTCCCCCAAAGTGTGTTACCATGTGAAGGGAGGTTTCTATCTCAACATGATGATGATAACGATGATGATGATGATGTATATGGAGGATTAACGTCCCTCTTGTACCCTCAAATCACCCACCATCTCACATACGCATACTCAGAAGAAACGCTATATACACGTCTCTGACCGCTAATGGTTTCTGTGCAATATCGGTGTACACCGATATTGAAGCAATAAATTATGAATTTGAAAAGCGTGCATGAGTTTTAACAGACTATACCCTGCAATAGTTCATAACATGTTTACACTGATCGTAAATAGCTCGTTAAGTCACACTTTATCTTGCACGTGTTATATCCGAGGCACGGATACTTTAAAATCGTTTAAACGAAATGAACAAGCAATACATGATCCATATGCCCCCATCATCGACAGAAAATAGAAACAACAACAACATCGTTTTCAGTGAGGTCAATTTAAAATTTATAATTTCCTGTCTGCATGATAATCATTATCATGCAAAATTTCAAAATCAATTGAGTGTTTTAAAAGGGCTCTTGTGAATTTATGCCAAGACAGACCCGGTAGGGGCCTGAGCAAATAACCCCTAGTGCCGCGCAGATTGGGGTGTATATGTTTGGGCTTATTTTACCTATCCCACGGTAGGTTGCTTAAAGTACTTGCTGATGGCTTTCTTAAGATGTGTACACTGTTTAAATACGTCTCAAGTTTATTTATTTAGTGCCTAAACAGAAAAACCGCGAATAAAAACAAATCATTCTGACTTATATCACTCGGTAGGAAATGTGTTTTGTATGTTTGTAATGTAGATGATTTTAAATACACACGCACTATTGAAATGGTTTTGTAACGAAATGTTTAGTGATCATAAACGGCATATAATTCATTTTCTTTTTCGATTAAAAACATGGAAAGGATGTGTACTATAACAGGAATCTAGAACTGAATCTACGTTGCATTCCTGGTCAGAGCGAGAAAAATGAAGACATGTAAATGTTTCACCCTTAGCCTGCTGAATAAAATCTCGTCTGCTTAAACTGTCGTCTGCCTGGATCTTAAAATCCATCAGAATCGACGATTATTTGGAGAAAGAATTGGCCGAGTGTCAAACAGCTTGGATCCGGATTAGACGCCGAGTTACTCGGCATCTAATCTGGATCCAAACTGTTTGCAAATTCTATCACGTCGCCCTTCGCAGGCTAAAGGTTAAAGAAAAGACCCTTAATTACACACCCACACAACCCCACCCATTCTATTTGGGTTAGTTATGATGTCAGATAGACCTTTACATATCACATCTTAAATCTGGCCTTCTGTTAGCTGTCAGCAATGATATGCCCCTCTTTGAATCATCACCATAGTGATACAACCCCTCCCCGCACCCCACCCCATATCTACTGATCTTTACTTTATATTCCCGCACCCATTTCAGTTGGTAAGATCTTTTTGCGATTCTCTCATGTGATATTCGTTTTCCCTTTTTTCTGTAGTTGTCTGTCAAGTGATCATCTTACAAGTCACGTGATATGTACGACCCCTAACCCCCACCCACCCCCTTTTAGCCATACGTTAAGCAGGTACCTGGTGAAGTTCAACGTGCACACGTTCTGCGATGTCATGTAAATACAGTAACAACCTTTGCAACCGGCACCACTAATTGAATACCAGCAGATCCCGTCGGCTATTGAGACGGTACCCCACAATGACCGTTGCTCGATACTGTGTGGTCGGTATCAAAGTGATGTTTTATCGTTCCGTTGTTTGAACCTTTAGCCTGCTAAGGGCGACCCTGATAGAATATGCAAACAACTTGGGTCCATATTAGACGCCGAGTAAATCAGCGTTTAATCCGGATCCAAGCTGTTTGACACTCGGTCAGTTGTTTCTTCAAATATTGGGCGATTCTAATGAATTTTTAAATCTGAGCAGACAACAGTTAAAGCAGACGACATTTTTTCAGCAGGCTAAGGGTTGACCTCCCATAGAAGAAAGTAACTTCGAACGTTTCTTCACTGTACGATAGGCTAAATATCAAACAAAGTCGTAAAATGATGTTTTATGTGACATGTAAATTCTCCTTCCATGCTTGAGGCTAAACTCCTGAGTTATATTTACACCTGACGTCAGGTGGAAATTCCATTCTTTGAAATTTAAGCTCCAAAGTGCATTTAAACATGTCTCAATATACTATTAGGCATTAGACATTATCAGAATAAAAGTTTTGTGTAAGAAATGTAGAACAGGTCGAATTAGTTGTTGCAGAAATACTCCTGGAATGTAATGAAAAATCGTTCTATATCCGGGTACACAGATTAAATACACACATAAAAATGATGCACGTGCACCTTGGTTTATAAACAAAAGAATGCGTGCAGTTGTCTGTATCTGTATCAAGTACATGGGAGAGCTCACCGATTTGTATCCAGAGATGTTCTGTAGAACTGAGGCCGGACACAATTACTATCAACTAAGTTATGACTTCCCGCCTCCTTTTAGAACCATAATGAATACTACACTAATCAGTGGCAAGAGTCTGCGCACGAATAAAAACACAAAAATGACCTCTCAAAATAAAAAAAGTAAACGTATATAATAAATTCTCTATTTGAAATTATATCAAAATCGGAAGCATCAATTTGCATTTTGATACGATAGAAGATATCCGCCACCACATACTCCCCCTCTCTCTTTCCATCTTGTTCTCTCTATCTTGTTCTCTCTCTCTCTCTCTCTCTCTCTCTCTCTCTTCCTTTCTCCTCTTTAACCATCCATTTTCCATTCAAACCTGAAAAACGCCAATGGGGGTGAGGGGTGGGGGGGGGGGGGGGGGCAGGGCCGACTTGACGTGTGACCCAACTTAATTTCGGTTTAAGCATACAGCAGTTCATGAGCTAGACTGGTTTAAGGCGTTGAACGGCTACATTATTGTAACTGACTCCTCCTCTCCCCCCCCCCACCCCCACACACACCAGATGGGGGAGCATTATGATATGTTTACAACCAAAACTTAGCAGATAAGAAACCTAAAATCCCATAAATCGCTGTGTGTATTCTACCAGATTCGATGAAATGTCTTAGACCTGTTAGGTATGTTACAAGTCGATTTCAGTCCCTATGGTGTGATGTTGATTAGGCTAGCTTCACCCCACCCCCATTAAACTACAGGCAGCAAAGCATCATAAAACAAATGCCTCAATGCAATGCCTTTAAGTTAGCCGCCTTCGAACAAAGACCCCCAGGCCATACACGGTCGAGTGAGGATTTTACACGTCAATATATTGTATCAAATTCTAAACCACCTCTGTTGAGATTTACTTCTACGCCTTACCTATCATACACACGAGCAGCATCTACCGTATACCTAATAGCTTAAACCTGATGCAGTGCCATCAACAACGCCGATTATTTTGAGCTTTACACGAAGGCAATAGCACGGAAAATTGAATTTAACATTTTAACGGTATTTAAATTGCCAACACGTGTAACTAATCTTTCCCACGGGGGCGAAAGGGTATGTTATTGAACGAGTGAAAATATTGACATAAAACGTTCTGTTGTCTTCAATCGGGGATATTCGTTACTTTATCCTTGTCCGCGGGGCAATGTCGTAAAACGATACATAAATATAACATTATGGGCCTTTAATGCCGCAAATCGGCTCTCAATGACAAGAATGACTATAAATAAAATGTCGTCTGCCTGAAAGATTTCTTCGTTTTTCTTAAATGTTTGTTTTTCTTCTGGCGACTGATATGAAAACAGAGAAAAAGATGGAATGGTCATTACGTATTTTCTTTTCCGATACACAAGCCAAGACATATATTCCAACATATATACATTTACAAGCACGTTCAACAGTTTCACTCAAAACAAAGACAGATTCTTATTAAAGACAACGACTGGCAGTAGCTTTTATATTTACCATTTTAAAGCGTGGTAAAAGGTTCAAGAAAGGGAAGAAGAAAAAAGCCACGGCGAAAGAAACAGCAAATACTAGCCCGCTTTGTCAAGCCCAAACCTCATGTATTTTTCCTTAACAAGTGACGCATTTTATTTCTTCTGACATTCAATAGTTTTGCGCCATTATTTCTAAAACCTATAAATGGAAGGTTGAGCGCTATTCTTCTCCCATTTTGCCACACAATATACCTTATTTAGCGAGTCTGTTGTGAAGTTAAAAGGTTTACAATTCGATGTATTCATACACAATGAGGGGTATATCAATGCCGGGCTCGGTTAAAATGCTATGTGTTTTTTTATGTCGGTAAATCACGGAGTATAACGGGTGTTTTGTACTGGTATATGGGTATGAGTTTACCTTAGTTTTAGATTATGTTGACACGCGATATAGATGCACCCAGAACCCAGCTGGTCTGTTGCGCGGTGAAGGGGTTATTTTACTTTTTATATAGTGTATTTCATTCTGAATTTCTCTTTGTTTGCATTAGATTAGGTTTAGGAATTATGCGTCATCTTTTGAAAGCACTTGATAAATTCGAGAGAGTTCATTTCGTATGCACCTATCAATGTTGTGTGATTACCACAGACAAACTGTTCTCACGCCAAAGATGGACACCGTTAAATGGGGTTGGAGAAGAGGCATGGGTATGTCTTGCTGTTTGAAGCTTTGGTAAAAAGATTTCCCCCAACTAACGAAACATCATTACGAAAAATTTATCTGGTAAAAATGCCAACCCTCTCCACGGGAGAGGCAAAGATCTCCGATATGGATCAAAATTAGCGAGCCATAAAATACACTTTAAACATTTCCGCGGTTCACAAGAGAATTCCATACATTTGTCATGAGTCGGGACGTAATCGTGAAACTGATGATGATGCCAACATTTGTTGGAGTAGATCAAGGTGTATACATGTAGGAATTTCATACGCCCAGAATTTTTCAGTAGCACCAGAAACCTTGTACTTTCTACCCTACAGCTTTTATGGTGTATTGGCGGTTGGGGTTGGAGTGGGGACGTTTCCTTACCAGCAAGCCTATTTTTGATTCCACATGACCGGAAACATGTATTAAAGAGTCTGAGGAAAAGGATAAGAATAATCTTAAAAGATGATTCTTCGCTGGGTATGAGCGGTTCGGTGACATTAAGATGTCCTTAAGGGAGATCTACCAGTTGGAGACAAGATATTGTAAGAAAAGTGAATAGAACCGTAAAATGGGGAAATCGCAATATATGTTACCACAGGTTACTGATGGTTACGGAAATAGGAAATATGTATGCCTTTGTCTTACTAGACAGTCGATGAACAGGCATGCTTACAGACAGACAGACAGTCGATATTTCTATACAGACAGCATAATAGCAATAGCTTCACTAAAGACTTAGAATGATTCGATTCCATTTTGCACAGAATCTTTCCATTGGCAGTATAAAATTTAAAAAAGAAAGTACTGAAAGACAGGGCAATGGTGGTTCATTACAGGTAGCTGAATAGCATTAACTTGATACATGTAGTTTGGAAGATGCGGTTCCACACAAAAAGCAGTTGCCATTGACTACAAATAAATTGACAGTTTGATATATCCGATAGAAAGAGCACACAACTAATATTTTTTTTCTCCTTTGTGAGTTTCCTTGTATTAAATTGTATTTATTCTTGAATCTTCAATTATGAAGGAAATAAAGATATATTTACATACATACACAACAATACTGACACACAAGCAGAAAATCGTTTAGTAACTGACACTAGAAACAAAGCAAGACCATACCGCAGTAAAAAAAATAAAGACAGAGGAATGCTGTGAAGAAAAAAATCAACAACAACAACAACTAACACACAAGAATTTCTGAGGATATAGTATATGAGAGATATATGAAGAAGACTGCGTATATGCAGAAACACACGAGCACACAATACACACTCGTAATATACAAGGCGACTCAGAGATGGCTAAATAAAACGGCTTAGGTTCAAACACCTCAAGAGACAAGAGCATGCAAGATGTTCAAACACAAGACCCATAGGGGCCGCACACTACAGTGTCAAACACGTGGCCCCATGTTTAGGGGTCACAGGCTACAAAGTGAGGACTACAGACATGAGTGGGCCACTGCAAAACCACGCCGTACTTACTGATAAAGGGAGGTAATATCCATTTATCCAGATTTTTTCTCAAATCTAATGACCCTTAACACAAGGGTCTTTTAAACATAAATAATTTACCACATAACTTATCGCACATATCCTCGAACTGGTTAACACATTTTCGCTGCTATTTTTATGAATTTAATTTATTTTTATGCAAATGATATTCAAATATACTAATGAATATGCACACTTACAAATCCATATCCACGGCTTTTCCCTGTTTGTCTGTCCGTTATCACCACAGCTTCTTCGATGTCTCCGAATTTGTCAAAGAATTCTCGAAGAGATTTGTCTGAAAGAGGACAAATAATAAATCGTTATACATTGTTACTTTACAATTTTGTAGATTATTTTTTTGTATCAGCTTTAGTCGATTATCTAAGCATATATTATAGAAAGGAAACAAAACAAGTTTATAATTTGTAGAATAAATCACCCTTAGCCAGCTGAAAAAATGTCGTCTGCTTAAACTTTCGTCTGCCTAGATTTTTAAATTCATCAGGATTGCCCAAAATTTGGAGAAACGATTGGCCGAGTCTCAAATAGCTTGAATGCGGATTAGACATCGAGTTACTCGGCATCTAATCTGGATCCAAGTTGTTTGCATATTCTATCACAGTCGCCCTTAGTAGGCTAAAGACAAGTAATTCTAATGAAATAACCAATCGATGAACGAACACCATACCATAAATCATTTATATATTATACATAATGATAAAACGAGATAACACAAAGTAGATAGGGAGACACAAATAACGTAAATGGTAAATCATTATGTAGTGCCATCACAAAGTTGAAACAACAAGAGTGAAAGAAAAGTGAGAGATATGGAATAAAAGAAAGACAACTGACCCACACACACACACGTGCACAAGAAGAGAAAGATATAACTAAATTTACAAAAACAGACAGCGAGTGGAGAAAAAATATAAGATAGACAGACATAGAGAGAGAGAAAGAGAAAGAGAGATACTCACCTGTTGTGTGGTACGGTAATCCACCAACAAATATTTTTGTGAATGTCGTATCTTTCTGCGTTATCGTTGGAGCTGCCATTGTGAAATAATTGAGATCCGTTTTTCCGACTTAAAGAAATAACGAAATAAATTAAAGGTAATAAGACGTATTCAATGTATCCCTTGGACTATTTTCATGTAGTTTTATCTCGTCGCTTTATCCTACTTTCGATTTTAAAGTATACTGTGAAAAGGTAAAGTTTGAAACTTAAGACCGAACACTGTACACTATGTCTCTCCAACTCTGTTTACTCCACAATGATAAGTTTCCAAGTTTTCCCTGATACCAAAGTAATGATTTTTACAGACTCAGAAGTATATTTTCCTACGCTTAAGCACTACCGGTCTATACTGAGCTACTTTGAAAATTGATAAAGAACTCTACAAGCACACCTTGAAGAACGGTATAAGCTCCGCCTTTTTACTAGGGGGAATGCGTGAGAAACTTAGGCCCCGCCTTCAATAATTAGCCCCGCCTCCTTTTACCACCCGGCAGTCTCACATATCGTGTTTACGACATGTTGTAACGGTAGTTTTATCCGATTACAGAGCCACTTGAGTAATGTTTTTACATCGGAAGAAGTTTTATGTAGAAGTCAAATTTACAGCCTTGTATCTGCAACGCAATATCAATTATGATGAGAGAAATATGGCATAAATATATTTTTGAAAATAAAATTTATACGTTTTTAGTTGCCGTATTATAAATCTGTATTTAATACGGTCTGGGAAAATCTGACCGCACAGACTGGCGTTAATCCAGAATCAATTGTATTTTCTAAAAGTCTGGTTAAACTTATTTAACCCGGGGTCACATGGCGGTGATTTTTCCGTGGTTATTGGGTAAATTTACGGTGTATGAAACGGATTATGTTCTTTTCGAAAGAAGATTAAACGGCTTATTACCGGCATCGTAAGAGTGGATTTTAGTCATTTAACCGATTGGATAAACTAACCACGGTCCATTCTGTTAATTTATCCGTTCTCTCAGCTCATCATGTATAACTCCGTCTTGCTTTTTTTCGGAAGGTGGAAGGGGGGGGGGTGCTATTGTGCACCATATACCAATATTCTCCGCAGCGATAATCCAGAGAAACACAAAGGCTTATTACACCGCGGCTGTTGTTAATTACAAACGGGTTTGCCCGCACAAATCTGCGGTGTATTAGCATATCAATTGGGTTTATAAGACGGGTGTATTATTTCTCGTCGAACAAAACAAGAATACGCCTGTATGTTGTTGTTGTTATTGACTACCGAAATGCATGATAGCGTTTCAGGTACATGCAGAACGATAGCTACAGTAGATGGTACAGTCGCCATCTTGTATTTCTGCGCGCGTCGTCCATGATTTCTTGTCTTGTATTTTTTTCTCAGTAAAAACCAAATAAAACCAGATGAATGTAAGGACGCAGGTAAAAGATTCATCCACAGGACGTCGATATGTACGACCGCGTTTATATTTTGTGATCTTTTGTTTCGCATATTGGACTATTTATTCAGTTATGAAATTATGAAAACAAAACAATTTAAGGTAATGTAGGTTTGGCGTGATATTGTTTGAGTTTGTTTTGAGTTTTTAGTATAATTCTGCGTGTTTTCCATAATTCGAATGCCAGTTTTCTTCATGACGTTTGTTGTGTGTCTTTTAAACAACAGAGTTTTTCTCTAACTAACAGTGTTGATTCCGAAGCTTTTTGAAGTATATTTTGGCTCGAGTTAGTGCTGTATTTTCTGCAGATTTGCTGTCTTACATCTATAAGTTACTTATGTGGACTGAAATTAATCTTATACAACACCGATATTTCCAATGTGATACTGCGTTTTCCTAAATGCCACCGGATGATACAACATTATTGCGCATGCGCTTTGCGGTGAGACTACTGCAATATTTACAATAATCTGCCTTATATGGAAATTAAACAACAACAAAAACCAAACATATATTGCTATATTACTCTGGCGCTGATTCTTATTAAAACATATATCATATACATGTAAAAAAAAAAGTAGAATGATCTATATACATCATTTAGTTACAGGATTCCGTGAACGCCCTCCGGGTATACAGATGCAGACGATCGTCATATGTTTGGCCACCCCTTTTATATAAAACCAGACAAAATTTTGCAATAAAGTAGATTAACACCAGATTTCCATATACTTAATTTTGTTTGACTTCCTTCTTTCCCTCGCCGATATTCCAAAGAAATATACCAGTGCTATACTCTGAAATAAAGGGGCCAGATAAGGTCGATGTTATCCCTAGACGTTGTCGATACCGGCACCGACCCATCTCCTATCAACTCACCATGCATGCAACTAAAGTTGTGGAAGAGTGTTATCAACATCTTAAGAAAATTACATGTCCAAGATTGAAGTGCTGTGTGCTGTTGTTTTGAAGTGTAGTTTTTTTCCAACTAATAACCGTTATTATACGTGGTGGCCTTTGGTGCTGTGTCCTTCTTATAGGCACTGAAAGACAGACAGACAGATGCGAGAGATAGATATATAGATATAGAGACGGAAATTCTTGATATCAGAAAACAGTAAAATGAAGTGAGAAACTGTAACAGAGAACAAAATAAAGCAATATGAAAAAAGATATTTTAGACAGACAGAATAACAAAAAGACAGAAAACGCGCTATGACAGAGGGCTTCAGAGACAGGAAGACAACTATACGAACAGAGAGAACGCGTTATGACAAAGGGGTTTAGAGACAGAAAGAACAAGACAGACAATAGACAGATATAGACAAAGAGGACGGGCTATGACAGAGGGCTTTATATATATATAATGATCAAGATAGACAGACAGACAGGGCGAGATACCGGGTAGGACAGAGGAATGCAGAGACAGATATATCAAGCTAAAAAGACAGACAGCTAACACACAGACAGACAGAAAGAACGCTCTATGGCAGAGGGCTTTAGAGAAGACAGAAAAAGCAAGATAGACAAACAGACAGAGGACGCGCTATGACAGAGGGTTTGAGAGATTAAAAGATCAAGATAGACATACAGACAGACAGAGATAGACAGACAGACACGGCGAGATGAAGGGATGGGACAGAGGGATATATATAGAGAGGTAACAAGCTAGACAGACAGACAGACAGACAGAAAGAGAAGACAGAGGGTTCTATAGACAAAAAGAAAAAGATAAACAGACAAATAAACAGAGAAAGACAGACAGGGGTAGAGGACAGGGCAGGACAGAATGATAATGACACAGATACACCAAGCTAGAGAGATAAAGACAGACAAAAGGAGATAGTGAGAAAGGGGAAAAAGGAGTAAAACGAATGATATTATCATGAACGAGACGGAATGAATTTGAGTCAGAATAGAGAGACATCATTCCTTAACAAAAACCAGTCATAAAGGAAGATATGTCTTATATCGTTTTAATGGCAGGTGAGTTACAAGTTGATTACATATTGTATGAATAAAACCAATGAAGAATGTTAAGTGAGATACAATCAAACAAACAAGACACATGTACACCTAACTCTTGTGATCCTCGCCAAGTAATCAGGCTGATGCTAGTTATAATGGGTCTGTGGTTCCATATCAGGTTTATAGCACGTAATGACGTCGGTTAGTTACGTAATCTCCGATTGGGGCCAGATGATGCACCACAACATGCCATTTGCACAAACTGTTGGCGATTACTATAATAGAACAGAACAGAAGAATAATAGAATAGAATAATAATAAAAGAATAGGACAGAATAATAAAAGAATAGAACAGAATAATAATAGAATAGAACAGAATAAAAATAGAATAGAAAAGAATAATAATAGGAATAGAACAGAATAATGTAAAATAAAACAGAATAGTAATAGAATAGAACAGAGTGATAATAGAATAGAACAGAATAATAATAGAATAGAACAGAATAATAATAGAATAGAACAG